>VVHJ01033673.1:0-12071 GCA_015107715.1 Tylochromis polylepis
GGTGGGAGGGGGAAAAAAAAAAAAAAAAAAAGAGAGCGCAACACAATAGGGAGACCACAGCAACAACCTAGATAAGTGTAAGTAACAGTAAATACTAAATATTGAATGTTATTGAGCAGCACACAAGGCTGACAGCGCACAACATGCTTTGAGGTAACAGCCAAGGAAGATACAGTTTGTGTCTATGAGCACCCGTGTGTACACGTGAGAGCGCTTGTATTCAGAAGCTTTCTCCATGTAACTATCTGCTAGAGGGTGTAGGAAGCCATAGCCCTGCCCCCCAGGGCATGAAGCAGGCATGGAGGAGATCCAGGCCCCAGACATTCTATAGAAGATAGTGCTTGTGTGATTGTGGCATGTTGTATAGAGCGCTTTGAGTACTCCAGGAGAGTAGAAAAGCGCTATATAAGAATCAGTCCATTTACCATTTACATTCAGAGGCCCCCCCAGAGCGCAAGAGCCCAAGGAGGACCACCGGAGAGGCAGCCGCGCCAACCTCCTGGAAAGAGCTGAAGAGAGCCCCAGATGTGGGGTCACCCAGCAGTCACGGTGCAGAAGCCACAGGGGGCTGCGGTGACGAGCCCGCAGGCTCTACCAGCGGCCAGCCACACCAGAAATTTCCTTTCGATGCCCCCGAGAATTCAGTGACCTGTACTATTAACCCATATTTCTCATTTGCACCAGTAACTATACACGAACCAGGACTCAGATCTTTAAGATCATCACTTAAATAATTCCTAGTTCAAAGTCCAGATCCTTAAGCAAAAGACTACACACACAAACAGTCATGCTGTAGGTAAGACACAGAAACCGTCATCCAAGTCCATCATTTCATAAATCATGGATCAATGGATTCACTACTTAAAGAATTAATCTATTAAATTAAAATTTTTGCTAAAATGGTCTTTGTTGGGACCTTTGTAGGTTAAAACCTTTAAGAATATCACATTCCTTCTTCAGTCATCTCAAAGTCTTTGTGGATGTGAACAAACCCACCGGTCCGTCTTTTGCAGAGTTGAGCTGTTCGAAGGACTGAGCGCACTGAGCAGCCGCCTCCTGCAGATCCTTGTACCACTTCAGTGTGCTGTCTTCAGCGCTGTTCTGCAACCCTGCAGGAAGGGGTTCAGTATGAAATGGTGAAAATACTCAGCAATATACCTGGGCACTGGGGGGCGGGGGGAGGGGAGGGAATCAATCAATAAATAAGGCAAAACCCATAAAATAAACCAGGATTATGAAAATGAATAAACATGATGACTTCAGTCTCTGATCCTCTAAATTATTCTAAATAAACAGGATGTTTTGTGCACGAGCTGCTGACAGCACCTCCAGCTGTACAGATGCATGACATAGCTAAGACTTCTCTTTCATCACCTTTCCTCTGTGCCTTCTCTTTGGCCAGCTGTGCCGCCTTTTTCTCCCCCTCCTGCTTCGCCAGCAGCTCCGCCTGCTTCCTGCGCTCCTCCTCTTGCTCTTGCTCCTTCTTCTTCTTCTCTCGAACCTTGGCCGCTTCCTCCTGCATCAGCCGAATAAGGGCTCTCATCTCGTGCAGGGCTCGTTCTGCCACAGTCATGTCCTCCAAGCTAGGGAAGTCGCCCTGAAATGGGCAGAACAAACACACATGTGCTTCATGAGTACAAGCAGAAACTAGGAGGAGCATGAGCCCTAAAAATCAGGATGTAAACCGACCTCTGCAGTCTTTCGCACCACCTCCGACACCTGGGAGCACAGCTGGTTCCCTCGGGTGCTGTAGGAGCTGAGGCTGGCCGGTGGGAGGGCCGTCTTGGTCTGGGTGGAGGGCTCGAGCAGCTGGTTGAGCTGCAGGATCTCCTCCTGGATGCTGTTGAGGTTACGCAGTCTCTCCCTGCCCTCCGCCTGCCTTTGCCTCTCGAGCTCTGCCTCCCGAAGACGCTGCTGCTCCGCCTCCCTCAGCCGCAGGTTGACAAGCTGAAGGACAAACAAAAAGCATGAACGGCACAAGAACGAGAAAACTTTTTCTACCACACCGAGCCCAAGAAATGCTACCGTATGTGCCAGATATCATCAATACGGCAGAATACCGAAAATAAACAGCATCTACTTTTTCTCCTGCTGCAGAGCTCTGCACATCCAGCACCTCACAATCCGTTTCAGACTTTGAAACTGACCGTACACAAATTCAACAAGTAAAATTAAAGACTTCAGTAAACAACTTGACAAACATGGGTTTAAGCTTCATGTTTCCTGAACTTTCCACCTACCTTCATTCTGTGCCGCTGCTCCTCCTTCAGCTTCTCTTGACGCCCGATGCTCTCCTTCGTTCTGCAGCACAGGAAGTGGAAAACCACACCAGGTTTTACATGTAACATTTCAGACGATTTTAAGCATTATAATCATTTCAAATGCTTCATGATCGCCCTTACTCTCTTTCCATCATGTCCCTCATACTCTGATACTCCTGCCTCTGCTTCAGCTCCATGAGCTCCTCAAAACGTTTCAGCTGCTCCGACTCGGCGCTCGCCACCTCCACTACCAGCTCCTCCTGCATCTCCTGCCGCAGCCTGAGGGCCAACTGAGCCGACAGACAGAAGACAGTCCGGTGAGACCCTTACCAAGTATATAGTACGCAGGGGTCAACATGCAAAATATATAACTCTGATCAGTGAGTCAGCAGAGGTCAGTATGAAAAGGTTTAAACCCATTTCCACTAATGTGTAAGTGTCCAACATTACATGCTCTTCCATAAACGTTAACAGGAAAGCCTGAACATATTCATATAATGTTTAGATTATATGTTAGTTTAGTTTCTAAAAACAAGAGTTAAAAGTAACTAAAATAATTACTATTCTTTATTAAAGATACTTCTGACAAAAATCATAAGGAGTTTTTTTTAAAAAAAAACAAACATTTGAAGTTTGGTTTGGAAATAAAAGAAAATTTTTAAAAAAATGAACACTTAATCTGTTAATCAGTTTTTCAGTCAACAACTTTGCTAGAATATTACTTTGTGGACGGTCTAAAAGGCAAAAGTATTATGTTTATATTGGGGGGGGGGGGGCTAGCTCAAGTGGCTGGGAATTGGACTGCTAACAATTCTGATGTGGTTCTGTTGGCATCACCATATCCTCCTAAAAAAGCCTAAAAATCCTCCATTTAGTACATCAGGACTTAGTAGGGTAGCTCAAATAAGTCAAAAGATATAGACCAAAAACAAATTTCCATTACAGAAGACATAAATGAATAGGCTGGTTCTCAGGAGGATATGACAACCTCCAACAAAAACAGTTCCTTTGTGAACATGAACAGTAATCAGTGCACTAATCTCCAGTAAACTGACAAACGTCTGATCCATTAAAGAAGGGATAAATCACACCAAAAACTGTACATTTCTTGTGACCAAAAAAAAACAAAAAAACAAAAACAACAACTGCCAAAAACTTGAACCTTAGCCTTTTCTCGATGCTCCTCCTGAACTTTGATGATACAGCCAGCCATCTCCATGGCTTTGGGAGACAGGAGAGAAATGGTAGGTAGTGACGTAGGACTGGAAACTCCACTGACACCTGCCTCTGGACTGTCATCCTTCATCTCATCACTAAGAGTCTGCAGAGCATCAACATGAGAAAACAAACAACCAACCAAAAAACATTAGGGTGAGATATTCCGTTAAATTGGAAAACTGTTTAACAACATGACGCATAAGAGAGACGTGAAGGACTTGCCTGTTCTCGCTCGTTCTTTACAGACGATGCTGCAGAAAGTGCAGCTGTCCTGGCGTTGACATCGGGGACAGATCCGGTAGAAGAAATGGAGACTTCTGAGAGAACAGGGCTGGAGTCTCCGGATCTGGAGCCCAAGAAGGACGACGATGTCTGCAGGGGCGCCGAGCTGAGACGCTCCAATATGACACCAGCGATCGGGGACAAACTTGGGGAGTCTTTACAACGTGCTAAAATAGGCTACAAGAACACAGGAGGGCTTCATTTAAAGATGGTTTATGCACAGAAAGTGTTCGCATCGCTCAGGTTGCCATATCCGTTCATAAAGTACGACTCCTCAAAACGTGAAATGATTTAATCAAAACAAAAACACATCAAACACAAAGGATTTTTCCTGTCTGTAAAAACTTCAGGTAAAGCCTTACATATGTAAACACCTTCATGAGGAATCAGTGCGTTCATACCTCTGCTTTTATAAACATGGAGTTTGAACTTTGCTCTTTTTAAAAATAAAATAAACACGTTACCTTTCAACGAAAGTCCTACTCATGAGGTGGTTAGAAAAATAAGCAATAAGTAATAATTAAATACAGTTACAATTACAGTCAGTGTTTGGAGCAGGGTTCAGTAGCAAAGATAAACTTTGCTGTGTACGTCCCCACCTCGACATCAGCGGGTCGAGTTGCAGCCAATTTTAATTGCGGTGTCTTTGCGATATATTTTGGTATATTTACTCTGATCTGTAATCAAGTTTCACAGTATAAACGGAAGTCACATTAGTTAGCTGTCAAATAAAAGTAGCAATAAAAGTAGTCATTTGAGGAAAATCCATAAACGCAAATCTGAAGATTAAAAATAAAGAAGTACGTAAATATACTACGTTATTTGCGTAAATGCCCCTCGACCATTTGTTTTCCACCACTGTTTACTGATTAGCCTCTGAGCTGAAGTCTTACTGCCTGATCTAAATGATTAAATTGTCACTTTAAATAAAATCCACCTTTGTTGTGATTATTGTAAACAAGCGTAGCCTGCTAACTTTAACTAGCCGCTAGTTATTTTTAGCTACCTCGCGGTAACTCACCTCTCCCCTCTCCAACCAGAACGGGTCGAAGGAGATTTTCCCCTTTGGTGAATTTTTTAAGGCCTGTAAAGTTTCCCATCGTAGACTTTCAGAAGGCATCGCGAAACACAAAAAAACTACAACTGATTAGCAGTAAGGCTAGCCAAGTTTGAATCCGCCATACGGCGTTACATAAAACACAATCCGAAGAGAAACCACCGGACTTTGTGGTTCCCGGCTGGGACGTTTATTATGTATTTCTTTGCTATCTGTATAATCACACATGACAAAATGACAGCGATAACCTTATTATGGACTATTTTAATATTTAACTATGATCATTTCTTTTTTAGGTTCTTACAGTCCATTTTGCTAAGAAAGGTTCATAACTGAGTCAAGTGACCCGAGGGTCAGTTTCCAAAAGGAAAGGAGAAAATGCTTTAATATCATTCACAGCTGAACTACTGTAAGAAAATCTGCTTCTTTTCCAGTTGCGTGAAGAGCATAGTTTTATACAAACTCTCTAAATCAAGATTATGAGCTATATTAACTGACCAAAGTATTTTCAAGGTCCTGTATAATTCAGTTTGGATTAATAAGGTCTATTGTTGTATTCTAGCCTGTAGGATTATCATGAATGAATGTTTACTTTGGGTCAGCTGGGATAAGTGAAAGGATGGACATTTTATTTCAGTCATAAAAATCGTAAACAAGGGAGAAGAAAGGAGTTTTACTGGATCACTACTCAGCAGGAAAGCATACGAAAATAAGTTGTGTTTAATTAAAAATGACCGTATTGTTGCAATCGCAGGGTTCTCTAGCAATATTGCGCTACAGGCTAATTTCTATACGACTATCCAGTTCACTTAATCAGCATTCTACCAAGAAACTAGTTAATTTCTGCTGTTTCATAAAAAACACAAGTAGTACTGAGGAGTAGAAATAAGTGGGGTTTGGCTCTGAACAGCATGAGGAATGAGGCAAGCGTTTCAAGGTTTGAGCCATCCACGTAACGATATCATTCAGACCCCAAAAGGTTGATTCTGTTCATCTGGACGTAGCGCTTTCAGTGGGAGAAACGTTTCGTCACTCGTCCAAGTGACTTCTTCAGTCTCAGCTGACTGCAGGTTTCCCCTTTACTTACCTGGATGATTGAGCATGCATCAAAACGTCATTCAAATAAAGAGAAACTTCTAGAACCAAACATCACAACCATAACAGGCGTAAGACATGATTTTTAAGGCCAAAAGAAGACTTTGCGTTGCGGCAGCCCGTTAGCAGATCTGGCCCTAGATGTTCCTTCTTTTTCAGACATGCCAGTCTTTGTATTGATATATTTCACAGGCTGTTCTCGTTTATCTGACACGCATAAAGCAAGAGGGTAAAAACTTGCTGTGGTGAACTAAAACACTGGTTTTGTAATCCATTTTCTCCACATTGTAGTCTTAACACAGCGCAGATAGGATGTTCCAAAAGTACCTCCTAACATAAATGAAACAAGACTCTTTTTTTTTTTACGTCAACTTTAATGACACTCTGGTGTAAAATACAAAATGCTATAATATATACCTCACATCATTTTTTTTTAATGTTTGTAAATCGGCAAGAATATTGTAAATCATAAAATCTCTTATTGGAGTTTCTTATCTTGGTATCTCTTCGCAGGTGCTGACTAAGCTACTGGTAAGTTATACATAAATAAAATGTTTAGGCAACTAATAACTGAGAATTTATCCATAAAATCAATTTTATTAATTACATACAAAACATGAAACCTTCAAGTGAAAAGCAGACCTTTAATAAATGAGGTTTATATCCCGTACGATAGTTCGGGAGGATCACTGCTGCTCAGGCTGGATACATTTTGCTTGTCAGCTTGCAAGCAGAGAGTCACCGAACACATTTCCGTAGGAGGTTTTGAGAAAATGGACGTAGTTCTGGAGGCTGCGGTTTGTCGAGTCCGACTGCTCCAGCCTCTCCTTCATGTTCTGCAGCTGGCTCTGGAAGCGCCGCTCCATCTGGGAAACAAAAGCAGAGATACATTGCTACAGCACAACATTACTTCTTTTTTTTTTTCCTCTGACCAGCTTTGAGCATCATTATCATGTGATGTATCAATTTCAGTACCAAAGCTGCCCTAAACCTGCCCAGATTTACTAAAAGGTCAAAACCAATGAAAGCAACGAGAGTCTGTGTGTCTTTGGGCAGAAAAACAGGAGTGATGGGCACATTTACACGTGTGTCACAGCAACAGTAACTTCTTCAAAACATTTACGGGTCAGGAGCTGATGGCAAATAATGAACAATGACCCAGAGTAAGAGAAACAGAGAGCGAGAGAGAGTGGACAGCTGCTGTCACCCTGCAGCAAAGTTTACAAAGACTTCCAGATTTACAGATTGAGAAACCGAGCTGGGAGTTTGTCTTCATGCTTGTTCTTCATCCTCTGCTGTGTGAAACAGCGAGCAACTGAAAGGATGACTTTCTTCACGTTTATGATTGCTGAACAGGTGGTTTAATGAAGGACCCTGATTGGGTTTGGTTTTTTTTACCTGTGAAGGTTTTTATAGCGATTATAGTAACGAGCGCTGCTGCTGGAGATTTAAAAACACATTTACGTTCACAACACCCAAGCTCACTGTCTCCGTCATGTTGCTGCTTGCTGCGAGAGGCTGGAGCTCTCTCTGGAGGCCTTAATCTTAAAATATTTTAAATGCGCACGTGGCCCTATGTTTTTATTTGCAAATGAGCGAAACATGAAAAGTGACTCCCCGCTCCACCTTTCTCCGTGTTTGCCACAGGTTTCAGACACCTCCTCTGCTGACTGCTGGAGAAGGTTGGTGGAAACGTCGCCACTGACACAAATGGGCCAGCAGGAGCTTTCCTGACATACTTTTGTGCTGGCCTCCTGGTTTTGTCGAAGCCTGCCGGCACGTATAGAAGTATTCATCGGTGACTTACCTCCTCCTTGTTTCGCTGCAGTTGGCTCAGCTCCGATTTGGCTCGGCTCAGCTGGCTCAGAAGGTCCAGGGCTTTAGACTGAGACGATCTCTCTTTGGCTAAAACCCTCTGCATGCTGTCGTCCACCTGCAGGCCGAACATGAAAAATGAACATACGAGCACCGAAATCCTTCAGGGAAAAACTGTTGATTTCGTTTCTTTGACATTATCTTTAGTGAGCGAGTGTACGCAGAGAGGACAAAAACTTATCTTAAACTTACAAACACGTAAATCAAAGCTTTAGTCTTTACCCCAGTTTAACTCAACGATGAGCAGTCAGTGTGGACGTGCACACAGCTCACATTAAGGAGGTGTCAAATCTGGATCATCAGTTTAACATAGAACAGAAACACCAACCAAAGTTTTTTGATTTTTTATCAGCACTAACACTTTACTAACAGCATTAATGGAGCAAATATTTAAGAAGATACTGATTTAATTGACTTGAGGACAATTTTGCTAGATCACAAGTTAATACATTTGTTTTACCACTCAAGTTAAAGATTGTTTGCCGTGTTCAGCTCTCACTCTGACCCACAGACAAATGAAGAAGAGCCGGAAATCATTTGATTTTTTGGCCACATCGAAGTGAAATTAAATTTACTGATTTATATTCCCTGAAATACGTAATGTAACTAGTAACAAAGTAGACTGATTTTCTAATCAGTCTACTTTGTTACTGCTTTAATTGCAGACTTAACAGCAGTTTAAACACCTTCTGCATCACCAAGTTAATGCGTGCAACCTGTGTGTCAGTGTTTGCACAGCGGGACTTCACTCAGTGACATTAGTGAGATACAGATCAACAGTGTGCATGCATAAAACATCCCTCCCTCCCTATCCAGGGACGGGTATAAAACCTTTTAAATCAAAATAAAAGAATCAGTGACACTGTGGTGCCTCCAGCTGATTTTAAACCAAAACTCCAAACATAACCTGCTTCAGAAAGCGTGTTCAGCACCAGGTACCATGGCAATCTCTTAACATCCTCCAGGTCACTGCCGAACATTTCAGAGTTTGGGAAGTCCAGGATAATGAGCGATCCTACCTGTCAAATCACTTCTCTTAAATGCATTTGGCCAGATCCTCTGGCTTTAAGCTCATCGCAGATCGCTAACCCATTCACCCCCCTGGTGTGTGACGTTTTGTGGAATTGTGGGACCTCTGTGACTCCACGTTTCCGGACCTGTTTCTGTATGTCGTCCAGAGTTTGCTGCAGCTGTCTGGACAGGACGCTGCACTCGTGAGTCTTCTCCTCCAGCTGCTGCTGGATGCTGCGGATACTGGCTTCCTTCGAAGCGAGAGATTGAGACGTCTCTCTGTTTTCTGCCTTCAAGCCCTCCAGCCTCCTGCAACAAACACACAAATCTGGTGTCACAGCTTGGAACAGATAAGATCTAATACAAATTTCTCTGTATTACTGTAGGATTGCTACAATATAAAGTGCCTTGTGTCTCCTGTTGTTGTGATTTGGCTCTGCAGTATATAAATAAACTTGCATTGAATAATGTCCATTAAATGCAGCATCTCTGTGACTGTTACCTCTCTAAGTTGTGAACTTTTTCCTTCAGGACGTTGTTTTCCTCCTGCAGCAGCAGGTTCCTCTGCTGAAGCGTCTCCAGCTGAGTGCCTTGCTGCTCCACCTGCAAAGGAAAACGTTTAGTGGAACATATCAGCCATGACGGAGAGTGTTCCTGGGCACACTGTGCATGGATTACATTCATCAGACTCGTTACTCTTTTCGGATTTGTAAGTATGCTGGGTTCTTTTGGGAGTGAATGAAACCTCTACCTTGTGCCTGACTTCAGAGAGGGCGGCGTTATTCTCCATGTTCCTCCTCTCGCGTGCGTCGGCCTCCTGCTGGGCGTCTTGGAGCTGCTGCTCGGTCTTCCTCAATCTGTCTGGCAGAGTCTCGAGCTCTCTGAGCCGCCCCAGCAGCTCCCGCCTCACCTGCTCCTTCTCCCTGTCCAGGCTCACCTGCACGTCCAGCGCCTCCTTCTGCACCGCCTCCAGCTTCAGGGAGTACTCCTCGGACTCTAGGCGAGCCTGCTGGACCTGCAGAGAGGTTTATCGCCCCGATTTCAGCACAGAGACTTTAAAGTAATTTTTAAAAGTTATAATGTGTAAGATCAAAGTACCATCTGACTTTCCTGCAGACTTTCATGTTAAATCTGTATTTACAGTGAGCGTGTGTCTGTACCTTCTTCTTGTATTTCTCCACCAAGTTTTCATACTTCCTGATCGATGCTTTCAGCTGACGAGCTTCAGACTGAAGCCCTCGTTGTTTCTCTTCAGAAGACGTCAGCTGACCCTAAATATGACGCGTGATTATCATAAACTACACTCAGTTACATTTCCTTTAGACCACAGAAGGTTTGAAACAATATTAAGAGGTTTCAACAATATTTTCTTTAACAGGTTTTATTTCATATCAACCAATTTCAACGCGTGCTGCTAACTTTCCTGAACATACCTTGAGACTTTGATTGTCCAGCTTGGTGGAGGCGTTTTCAGCACTGAGATGATGCAGCTGATCCCGGAGCTCCTCCCTCTCCGCCCGACTCTTCTCCTCCGCTGACTGAAGCTGAGCGTGCAGCTCGATCACCTGACTGTGACATAAACAGGTATAAAAAGTTACTTTACTCAACAACCACAATTTCCCAAGTTATACTGTTTCAGTTTCTGACCATAACTCCAAAGTGTCAGTAGCCTCAGTTTCCTCTGGGCCTGAAAAATGGAGCCAATACAGAAGTGCCAAAAAATAAATATGTAAATAAAAAAGTGCCAGATACAAACAGGAGGTTTTGGTTTCTATGGCTTTTTCCCTCCTTTATAAAAACTGTGTGATGGGTGATTTTGTAGGGTGGGAGGGTTAGCAGTCATCTTACTGCTAGCAGAGAAAGAGACACCAGAGAGCTGATTTCCCAATTCCAGCATGAAGAGGAGGAACATAGATTATACCAGTTACAGAGCCTTGTTTACCTACAGTAATGAACAACCTTAAGTGTACGATATCAGCTGCTGAGGTGCACAAGTCTGCTGCCACCTGGGCCTCTCTTTGGCCTCGTACATGTTCTGCGGTGGCGAGATTTTTCGACAGGGTTACGGTCAAAAAAACAGTCAAAAGTCTGTGGTCCAACCAAATGACCCCACGCTGCCCACCACTTCCACATCTTTTTCTCCTCATTTCTTAAATCGGGTTTCCATTTAATATATGTTCAAGGAAATCCCTTGTAAAAAGAAATGTTTAAAGTCCAGTAAATGTATGCTTGTCTGATATAAGCACAGCTGGTTTCACCTGCCGGGCACACTGAAGCATCTCCAGAAGTGCTAGAGACTAAGCTCCAGGATCCTCAGTCAGTTGCCACCCCTCCCCCACCCCTGATGTTTCTCCTTTAATCCTGGAACGTCTCCTGCGGCCTGCCCTAGGATGCTTATCCCACAACATCATTCCTCCACAGACTACAGCTCCCCTGCTCTGCCTCCTCTGCGAGACCTTAGAGAGATCTCCTCCTCATGCGACCTGTGACAAAGAGATTTCAGGAACCGCTGGGTGGATGTTCCAGAGAAACCTCTGCATCCATCTCCCACTGGAAAGCTGAACGCAACCTACCCCGTTTGTCAGCGTGTGGCTTTTCTCTCCAAAGCCACCTCCATTCCTTCCTCCCATGGAACAGTCAGCTCTGCCACGATGGCTATTCTGGAGGACGTGGACCAGACCAGGATATCTGGCTGACATCTGGAAGAACTGAACTAGCTCAGGCGAGCTCAGCCTTGCCTGGGGCATCCTCCAGATATCGGCCCATGTGATGACCCTGTTGGTCCCAGCTCCTTTGCCAATACTGGCTCACAGCTTTGATCTTGGAGCTTTCCTCTTCCATCTTGATGACTTCTGATATGGCAAGATAGTTCTTTTTCTTCGTTGTAGCCTTAGGCCAGACATACTGCATACTTTGAACTGAACTGCTTTGCCGGACCAGTGAAACTACGTGATAAGAGTGTGAAATTACAGAAAAAGTTCTGGTAGTTGATTATAAAATATACATTTCTTGTTGTCCTTCATAGCTAATATAGAGACAGACATTTCTATAGTAGATAGTGGAAAAGCAGGGACTTTTTGTCATGTAATTGTTTATCTATTACTTAATTACTTTGGTCTATCCATCCATCCATCCATCCATCCATCCATCCATCCATCCATCCATCCATCTTCTTCTGCTTATCTGGGGCCAGGTCGCGGGGGCAGCAGCCTAAGCAGAGAAGCCCAGTCCTCCCTCTCCCCAGCCACCTCCTCCAGCTTTTCCAGGGGAAC
>VVHJ01033674.1:0-10662 GCA_015107715.1 Tylochromis polylepis
CTGAGTTGTAAATATCTAAAAAAGTGAGTTTTGGGAAGAGTGTATTTTGCTGACAGCTGATCAAATGATGCTAGTTTATTGTGTATAAAGAGATCTTTAAAGTGAATAATACCTACTCTAAACCAGACCTGAAAAAGTTGTCCAGACCTGGAGGGGGGAAATAGGTGATTTGATAAGATGGGGCTTTGACGTGAGAAATTATTAAGATTGAAATGTCTCCTGAACTGAACCCACACCCTGAGGGAGTGCCGAATTATCGGATTAGATGTGAAGTTGTTCATGGATAAAGGGAGAGAAGAACTCCGAAAGGAGGCGAGAGAAATACCCTGAGTTGAGTCTAACTCCATTGCCAGCCAAGTGGTGGGGCCCACATCTTCCCCAGATTTTAACCAGTAGGTCAGGGAGCGAATATTGGCAGCCCAATAGTAAAAGCGAAGGTTGGGGAGTGCCAGACCCCCTTCAGTCTTAGGTTTCTGTAACTGCACCTTAGCTACTTGAGGTCATTTACCCTTCCAAATGTAGGAAGAGATTATAGAATCGAGGGTCGTAAAGAAGGACTTAGGAAGAAGACTGGTAAAGATTGAAATACGTATAAAAACTTGGGAAGAGTATTCATTTTAATCTAATTAATTCGACCGACCAGAGTCAAGTATGTATATATTTTGTGACTCTGATGCTCACCAGAAGCTTTTATACACAGGAGATCCAAAACATCTGGACAACTACAGAGCTGCAGGGTTTTGTTGATGAATAAATAAAACTTAATTAGTTTGATTCAGTTTCATTAAAATAGAATTTTTAAGGGGCTTTCATTTGCGTAACTTACACAGAGGAGAGATCCAGAGGACACGGACGTTCTCATGTAAGAAGTGAAACTCGGTGTCATGACAGCAACTGCTCTTATCTCATCAATAAACACTCGTAATCAGTGTGAATAACCCTTTAAACCACAGCTGCTGTCTGGCACACTTGGCTGAGATGATTACGAGTTCACCTGGTCAGTCAGTCTCTGTATGTTTTGGTCCCAAACTGTGACTCAGATGTTCACATCCAGCGGGACTACATGTGAACATGTTCTAGATTTCAAAGCTTCAAAGACGCTGGACTGAACTTTAACGTAGTATAAGTGTGTGAGAGGTTTTCCAGCAGCAGCTACTTTCTCCAGGTTATTTTTTTAATTAATCACTTGGGGAAAAACGGGGGAGACATCACCATTAAATTGTCCTTAACTTAAGATCATGCCCTCAGTGTCTTAAATAAAGATCTACAGTTTATGGTGTAAAAAGGCAGAAAAGTAAAAAGTATTTGGCGTTGACCTCGTTTTTTAGTTCTTGTTACCTGCAGTTTTGGTTCTGATGTCATGGTCATTTGACTTTGAGCATCCTGTTTCTGTTTTTCGGTGTCAGGTTTTCTCTTGTATTTTGTTTTGGCGTTTGCTGTCATGTGTGATGTGATTTCCTCATCCTCCTGTTTTTCCCCGGCACCTTGTGGGTATTTTTGGATTAATCTTTGCTCTCCTTTTTGCACTTTGTTCATTTTTAAACTTTGCATTCAGCTACAGCCTGACATGTTTCTTTAATAACAATAATTTATGCAAATAATCAGTCATTAAATCTGCAGAGTTTCACATTTTTTTAAATGTAAGAAGTTATTTCCTCTTTGATTTACTTCAGATTTGCTGTGTCACATATGAAGTATGCAAACTTGAATAGCCAGCTGTGTGGAATAACACCTGAGATGCTCACTGATTAATGACATTTAAAGTCAGTACTTTATTTATAGGCTCACCTCTTTGTTGTAATGAACCATGAACTTTCCAGATTTGTTTTTTTTTTTCTCTTTCAAACTTATAGTTACCAAAAAAAAAAACCCAAAACAAAACAAAAACTAACCCTGAAAGAAAGAGAGCCCAATCAGGATAAAAAAAAGTCCACATTTAATATGACCTTTAATCAGGTAATTTAATCTGATTATTATCAGTTATCCTCACACAGTGTGTATTCTGTTAATCCATTTAACAGCTTTACATGAATAACAAAACGTATACTATTTGCCTTTACCATGTGAATCGTGCCTTCGAGTGTGTGTGTGTGTGTGTGTGTGTGCAAATATGTGTGCGTGAGAGTCTATCATCCATCCAACATTATGCTGAATAGGTCTTATAATCAGCACTGGCAAAGAAAGATAAAACCTCTTAAAACATTTACATAAACTTTTAGGGACCGCCTACTACAGAACTTGTTGTGGTTTTGAGGAGTTATTTTATCAAAGTAACAACATAAATCCCACTAAATAACATTTAGAAACAGCAGCTCTTCATCCTCCAGTAGATGTAACATGAATATCAACTAAATCAACGCCACACTAAGACACCACAGCATTGTGTAATATGTCTAAATAACATAAGTGTAACAATATCAATATTTAGACATAGTAAATAAGTGTTAATCTACTTAAACGTTTCCAATTAAAGCAAGAACTAGTTGTTAAATATCCTACCCAGCATATGGTTGTTGACAGCTCAGCTACAATGTGTCACTGATTAGCGGGATATCGATCAAAAGCAGCTTACCTTGTGAATGATTAAAAACTATAGATAATTCATTAGGTTCTGTTGGAGGTAGAAGCACAGAAGGCTCAACACTGGACAATCGGTGTCATGTTGTAGCCGGTGAAACAATAGAAACTCCTTCGTAGCGAATATTTTTACATCCGAGTCAGTTGAGCCGGGCCGAGGGGGTGACGATTTGAAAACACCACGGATAAGCCACGCCTAGTTTTAGACTATCCAATGACTGCAGCTCATATGTTTCATAAATCGGACGTTGCGCTGTTAGCGCGCTTGCGTGAGGACTTTCGCTCTTCCGCGTTGCCAGATAGGAGTTGGCAGCAGTTAGGCCAAGCCATTTAAACGCAAAAACTAAATGACACACAAAAAAGCAGAGAAGTTGCACATATGTTTTTGTTTTTTTTTTACTTTGATTTGACTTTTTCTTTCTGAGGGTGACAATATCTCTCAAGAATGCCGCGAATATGCAAGCGTAGAAACACGGAAAAAAAGAGTTTTGTACGACTGCAGAATCCGACAGAGAATTATGACATTTTTACGATACCTTCGGTATCGGAGCAATGCACTGCTCGATTTTAGAGCAGTCAGTAGTACAAACCAAAGAGGAGATCCTAACACAAAATTCGGATTACTTTATTTCCCAATTATAGCGGGTTGTTGCCTAACTCACGAAAAATCATAATATGGTAGGTTCTGTGCGCCTGTGATTCAAATCTGGCAACATGGCTTTCTTGTCTAGTTTCGATGTCTGAGGCGTTTCAGTAGTTGGCTCATAAACTGAAAAACTTGCGTTTCGTTATTGTTGAAATTTATCTTATTTTTGACAGCTACTAAGTGTTCTTTCTCCTTTCGGAAGCTGATTATTTATTGGAAGAACTTCATTTCCGCATATGTACGCATGATTTGATGTGTTGTTATGGCAACAGAGTCACCTCCTGCGTAGCATTCGAACAGCTGCAGCTAGTCCCGAGTTATTGGCCGTTTTGCACATTGTAAACGACCCGGAGTTACACGGCTATTATCGAAGTCATGGCTCATTATAGAGTAAGTATTTTTGGTCTTACTTTCTGCAGCTGTTGTGTTTTACGTGGTAGCATTTAAAGTTTGTCAAACTAGCTAGCTAGCTAGCGTCATAACAACGTGACCCCCGCTCATCAACACGGTGGAAGGCAGTGAAGGCACCATGGGCTGAAAACGCTTATTTTGCAGTGCAGAGACTTTTTAAAGCACTCTTATTTTGCACCGGTGTGTGAATGTGCTCCTAACTTGTGTGTAATCCGACTATTTGTCCTTTTTTTTTCAGGCCTCTGAGTCGAAGCGGGAACAATTTAGAAGATACCTCGAAAAATCTGGAGTCCTCGACACCTTAACAAGCGGTAAATGGACCACCTGTTCAGCCTGATAATGCAGCGATGATGCATTCTGTGAAAGTCTTAATTTGTTTTTACTGATATCCGTGCTTCCACCCTCTTTCTTGCAGTTTTAGTTGCTCTTTATGAGGAGACTGAGAAACCTAACAATGCACTGGAGTATCCTTTTCTCATTTTTGCAGCATTACTATAGCATCAGGTGATAACAGTCAGGTCCTGATGTGTCTCACCTATATCTTCAAAGCAAAAAAGATTTGTCACACTTGTACGTTTCAGATCTAATGTGTTTTAATATTAGACACATGACCGTGTAAATAGAAAATGCAGGTTTTAAATTATTATTTCATTTATTAAGGGGAAACGTTATTCATACCTACCAGGCCCTATGTGAAAAAGTGATTGCCCCTAAACCTAATAACTGGTTTTGCCACCAGCAAGAACTGCAGCTGTTTGGTATAACCCGTAACAAGTCTTTCACGTCACTGTGGAGGAATTTTGGCCCACTCTTCTTTGCAAAACTGTTTTAATTCAGCCACACTTCAGGGATTTTAAACTTGAATAGCCAGTTTAAGATTGTCCCAATTGAATTTAAGTCCAAACTTTGACTAGATAAAGCCTTCCAAAACCTTCGCTATTCTTTTTGAGTCATTAAGAAGTGGACATTTTCCTGTTCCTTCATGGGTCCATCAGTTGTTCAGGTCCTGAAACATCAAAGCAACGCCATCCATCACACTGGCCTCACCACCATCGCCATCTTGCTTGAGTGTTGGGATGGTCTTTTTATGAAATGCTGTTAGTTTTACACTAGATGTAACTGGATTCAAACCTCCCAAAAAATTAAAGTTTTGTCTCAAAGTCCACAGAATATTTTCAAATCTTGGAGATCATCAAGATGTTTTTTAGCAAACGCGAAACGAGCCTTTGTGATCTTTTTGTTCAGAAGCAGTTTTCTCCTTGGAACTATCCCATGGATGACATTTTTGCCCAATCTTATTGTTGAATCATGAACTCTGACCTTAACTGAGTCAAGTGAGGCCTACAGGGTTTTGGTTTTTTTCCCATGTTGTTCTGGTTTCTTTTGTGACCTCCTTGATGAGTCGTTGATGTGTTTTAGAGTAATTTTGGTTGGTCAGTCACTCCTGGGAAAGTTCACCACTGTTCCAAGTTTTCGGTCTTTGGCTATAATGGCTCTCACCATGGTTTGGTGGAGTCCCAAAGCCTTAAATGGCTTTCTAACACTTTCCAGACTGATAGATGTCAATGATTTTTGTTCTTTAGGTTGTGGCTTGATGATTTGCTTTTTGAGATCTTTTAGCCTGCTTGACTTTGTCAGATTGGTTCTTTGCATGTATTCTCAGTCTCATGACTTCATGAGTACAGTCAAACAAATGCCACAGGTCTGGCAGTAATCGGACCTGGGTGTGGCTAGTGAAATTGAGCTCAGCTTTCCAAAAAATGTGGTTAATCAAGATTAATTCACAACTTAACAAGGGAGGGAATTACTTTTTCACATAGGGCTAGGTAGGTTTGAATAAGTCTTCTTCCTTTAAACCTGTATTTTGTATTTACTCAGGTTATCTTTATCTAATATTAAAATTTGTTTATCATGTGAAATATTTAAATGTGGCAAATTTGCAAAAATAAGATCTGGAAGTTGGCAAATACTTTTTCACACCATTTCACTCCATCTAAACGGGTTTAGAGCTTAAACCACTGCATTTAAAATAATTTTATTATTTTTATTTGTGTGGTATTCTCAGTCTTAATATTTCATGATTACAGTCAAATGTACAATCATCTCCTCAAACCTTCAGATGGGAAATGAGTTGACTCCTGGTCCATTTAGAGATGAATGGCAGCCTTTAAGACTTTGATTTCATTCACAATAAAAAAAAAAAAATTTAACATCTCCAACTCTTCAGCCATGTGGAGAAGGGAAATCCACTCCGTCAAAATTCATCGATATGCTGATGTTCTGTGCATCTCAGCTTGACTGCGAGGATGTAGGCTAGACCAATTAATCACTGCTGTTTTATTGTAGAAAAAGTCATTTTCTTGTTATGGCACCAGATTTAATCTCAAAGTTTTTCTTAATCTGTTCACAGGGTTTGATTTAATCTGTTTTGTTGTCATTCTTCACATGTTTAAATACTGCAGATACTCGCAGTGGGCGAGTCTGTCACAGGCCATCAGTTCTTAAGCTAAGGAGTCATTCTCCTACAGGAGTCTCCAACCTACAAACTGGATCCATCTGTCTCCTGAATTAACTGGCGTGACAGAGTTGGACCTTGTTCTGCTCTAATAAAATTAGATATTCTTGCTAACTAAAAATTGCATGCACACGTTGACCTTGACCATGGTGACAGTTTCATCAAGCTTCACCTCGGGGCAGCTGGTCCGGAGCCAGCAGACGCTGAGGCTCTTCGTACGGAGCTGGCTGATCTACAGCAGAAATGCAGCCAGCTCATGGAGGAGAACAAAGAGCTGAGGAACAGGGTGAGCTCATGGATAATCGCATGTCTGTTTTTGGTCCCGATTCTGTGACCTTTAACCTTGTTTTCCTCATTTTTCCAGCTGATGCAGTATGAACCATCACCTGATGGGGAAGGAGCAGAGTAGAGAGGTTGTTTTTGCTTTTGTGGGGGAATAAAAAAAAAAAAAAAAGTTACTCGAGCCTTGTTTGTAGAGTATGTGAATGTTTATTAAACAATGGATGTACAGTGCATGCAAAGTCACTGTTAATTTTTTGTTGTATAACAAGAAGAAACTTTCTTAAATAAAAATGAAATTTCAGCATCAGTCTCTCTCGCTTTCTCGCTCTCTCTCTCTCTCTGGTCCTCGATTGACATGAAGGAGAAAAAAAATCTTTAAATTCTTTTAAGGACATTTTGGATTGATATCAACTTCATGACTATTCATAAAGTAAAATGAATTTAAAAATAATTAGGGTGTTGCTGTTCACAAGCCTGATGGAAATTCTTCATTTGTTATCAAAGCTTCATCATGGATGAATTCTGACACTAACTGAAAAGTATCTGGCTACATAAGATCCTGCTGCTTTTTGCATTCTGCCAAATCATTAACCTTCAAAGTGACTGAGTGGCATTTGTTTTCCCAAGACCACAACTGTAACCAGCCACTTTAAGTACATTCTGCCAGTACCTGATTGGAGTGCCTTTCTGCCCAATTCTTCATGGTACAGAAACTTTCCTCAGGTCTTGGTCCATATTGGCATCATCAGCATCATGCAGCTGCTGCACATCTATGATGTGACTATCACAAAGGCGCTCTGTTAGGTTGGAATCTGGTGACTGCAGAGGCCATTTGAGTACAGTGGACTCATCGTCATGTTTAAGAAACCAGCTTGAGATGACTGTGGCATGGTGTGTTATCCTGCTGGAAGTAGTTACCAGAACATGTGTGCACTCTGGTTATATCTCAGGTACATGATAATCTGTAATAATGGGCCCAAAGTGTGCCATGGAAATCTCATACACCATTACACCACCACTCCCAGTCTGAACCACTGACTCGAGGCATGGTGGATCCATGCTTTCATGTTGTTTACACCAAATTCTAACCCTACCATCCAAATGGCATTGTAGAAATCATTACTCATCAGACCAGGCAACTTTGTTCCAGTATTCAGTTGTCTGGTTTTGGTGAGTAAGTGTGAACTGTAGCTTCAGTTTCCTGCTCTTAGCTGACAGGAGTGGCGCTCGATGTAGTTTTCTGCTGCTGTAGCACATCTGCTTCAAGGTTTGGTGCATTCAGAGATGCTCTTTGTTGTAGTGATTGGTTATTTTAGTTACTGTTGTCCTTTAGTCTCGGGGAAGTCTGGCTGCTCTTTGTCAACAAATCATTTTCACCCAGAGAACAGCTGCTCACTGGGTATTTTCTGTTTTTCAGACCATTCTCTGTAAATCCTACAGATGGTTGGATCAGCAATTTCTGAAATACGTAGACCAGACTGTCTGGCAAAAACAACCACGTGACATTCAAAGTCACTTAAATTACCTTTCTTCTTCATTCTGATGCTCACTTTGAACTACAGCAGGTTGTCCTTATGTCCCCAAATACACTGAGTTGCCTCTGTGTGTTTGGCTGATTAGATATTTGCTTTAATGAGCAGCTGAACAGGTGTACCTAATAAAGTGGTGAGTGGGTGCCGGGTGTAGTAACTGTAAAATGCTTCCTACATCTTGCACATCTTTACATAGTTTTTTGTAGGAGTTTGCTCACTAGTGTGGCAACAATCACGGACGTGTGTGGAGTATATGTATTTTTTTTTTTTTAATCACTGTTTCACAGCGAGTGAGATTTACTGCTGGAAAAGTCTTGAGAGAGATACTTGATCTCAAGAGTAACAAAGAAAACAGACGGAGATGAGTCGAGTTCACTCCTTTATGGCATAAAAATGATTGAAATCATAATTAGGATGCACAGGTGCAAAATCAGCCTCCACCAGCCAGCGGACCTGCTCAATCTCACCCCTGACAGGTTAAAAGCCAAACTAAAATCCCCCCTTGTCAAAAGAAAAGAGATCTATAAAAGGCATCATTATGTTAATGAGGTAAATGATCCTAGCAAGTCAATACTTCTGTAACTCGAGGTCAACAGAGAGCAAACAAGACTTCTTCTGCTATGAACAATTATCCAAGAAATACTCATTGGCTTACCACTTGTAATTGACAGCTTGTTAGCCAATGAAGATGCGACAGTGCCTATGTCCATCTTTTATACTGTCTGTGAATGACCTGCAATCCTTTATTTTAATTGTAAATATGAAAAAGTGAAAGGTTAATAAAGCATTTGAGCAGATGTGTTTATCGCATAGTGTGCTGTACAGACATAAAGGTCAGCATTTTCTAAAGTTGGTTTCTGAGACAAGGACCCATTTTTATCTGCGATAGCTACCAGAATTCATGGAGTTTAGCAATAATTCAGTGCTAGGTGTATGTTCAGTTAAGCAGTTCAACCCTTCAGCCTTTATCTGACCATTAAAATATTTCAGAATAACTTTATCTGAAATGTAACTTTATATCACGAGGCCTCATGTCAGTTGCTAACATAGCTTGATAGCTTGATCGTTTGAGGGTTGAAGCTCAGACTGGAAGCATTGTAGAGGGTGGGCCATTTATATGGATACACCTTAATAAAATGGGAATGGTTGGTGATATTAAAGTCCTGTTTGTGGCACATTAGTATATGTGAGGGGGCAAACTCTTCCAGATGGGTGGTGACCATGGTGGCCATTTAGAAGTCGGCCATCTTGGATACAACTTTTGTTTTTTCAATAGGAAGAGGGCCATGTGACACATCAAACTTATTGGTAATGTCACAAGAAAAACAATGGTGTGCTTGGTTTCAACATAACTTTATTCTTTCATGAGTTATTTACAAGTTTCTGACCACTTATAAAATGTGTTCAATGTGCTGCCCATTGTGTTGGATTGTCAATGCAACCCTCTTCTCCCACTCTTTACACACTGATAGCAACACCGCAGGAGAAATGCCAGCACAGGCATCCAGTATCCGTAGTTTCAGGTGCTGCACATCTCGTATCTTCACACCATAAACAATTGCCTTCGGATGACCCCAAAGATAAAAGTCTAAGGGGGTCAGATCGGGAGACCTTGGGGGCCATTCAACTGGCCCACGACGACCAATCCACTTTCCAGGAAACTGTTCATCTAGGAATGCTCGGACCTGGCACCCATAATGTGGTGGTGCACCATCTTGCTGGAAAAACTCAGGGAACGTGCCAGCTTCAGTGCATAAAGAGGGAAACACATCATCATGTAGCAATTTCAAATATCCAGTGGCCTTGAGGTTTCCATTGATGAAGAATGGACCCACTATCGTTGTACCCCATATACCACACCAAACCATCACTTTTGTTGTTCCAACAGTCTTGGAGGGATCCATCCAATGTGGGTTAGTGTCAGACCAATAGCGGTGGTTTTGTTTGTTAACTTCACCATTCACATAAAAGTTTGCCTCATCACTGAACAAAATCTTCTGCGTGAACTGAGGGTCCTGTTCCAATTTTTGTTTTGCCCATTCTGCAAATTCTGTGCGCCGATCTGGGTCATCCTCGTTGAGATGCTGCAGTAGCTGGAGTTTGTAAGGGTGCCATTTGTGAGTAGCTAATATCCGCCGAAGGGATGTTCGACTAATGCCACTCTCCAGTGACATGCGGCGAGTGCTACGCTGTGGGCTCTTGCTGAATGAAGCTAGGACAGCCACTGATGTTTCTTCATTAGTGACAGTTTTCTTGCGTCCACATTTTGGCAAATCCAACACTGAACCAGTTTCACGAAACTTAGCAAGCAGTTTGCTGACTGTAGCATGGGAGATGGGTGGTCTCGTAGGGTGTCTTGCATTGAAATCTGCTGCAATGACCCGGTTACTGCGTTCACCAGATATCAACACGATTTCGATCCGCTCCTCACGTGTTAACCTCTTCGACATGTCAATGGCTGTGAACAAAGAGAAACTTGTAAATAACTCATGAAAGAATAAAGTTACGTTGAAACCAAGCACACCATTGTTTTTCTTGTGACATTACCAATAAGTTTGATGTGTCACATGGCCCTCTTCCTATTGAAAAAACAAAAGTTGTATCCAAGATGGCCGACTTCTAAATGGCCACCATGGTCACCACCCATCTTGAGGAGTTTGCCCCCTCACATATACTAATGTGCCACAAACAGGACTTTA
>VVHJ01033675.1:0-11997 GCA_015107715.1 Tylochromis polylepis
CAATCCAACACATAACAGCAGGGTGCAAGATGCTAGCAGGCAGGGCATACATGGAACGCCATAACCAAGTGGCCGGCATAGTGTACAGAAACATCTGTGCCGAATATGAACTGGAAGTCCTGAGGTTAAAATGGGAGACGCCCCCTAGGGTGGTCGAAAATGACCGGGCTAAGATCCTGTGGGACTTCCAGATACAGACGGACAAAATGGTGGTGGCTAACTAACCGGATATAGTGGTGGTGGACAAGCAGAAGAAGACAGGCATAGTGATTGATATAGCGATACTGAATGACAGCAACATCAGGAAGAAGGAACACGAGAAGCTTGAGAAGTACCAAGGGCTCAGAGAAGAGCTCGAGAAGATGTGGAGGGTGAAGGTAACGGTGGTCCCAGTGGTAATCGGAGCACTAGGCGCAGTGACTCCCAAACTAGGCAAGTGGCTCCAGCAGATCCCAGGAACAACATCGGAGATCTCTGTCCAGAAGAGCGCAGTCCTAGGAACAGCTAAGATACTGTGCAGGACCCTCAAGCTCCCAGGCCTCTGGTCTGGTAGAGGACCCAAGCTTGAAGGATAGACCGCCCACAGGGGGGCGAGCGGGGAATTATATATATATATATATATATATATATTTAATTCTCTACTTAACAGTCTGTTATTACTGATCCTTTGCTTTGTTCATCTTTGCATGATTCTTGATTCAAAATAAAGCTTGTTCATGCAGTACTGGGCTTTGGTGAATCTCCTCAGTTTTAGAGATACAAAAATATAACACCTTAGACCAACTGTATTATTCTATTAGTCAAAACATAGGTTATAACGTTATGTATAATTAAATACAAACACTGGATACACTAAAACTACAGAACCCAGAGCACAATTTCCATGCAACAAAAGCGAGTCAATCTGCATTTATCTATCCCGCCTGAACACATTTTTATCTGGATTGTGTCTTATTCAACATGGATGCACTTGAAGCATCTACTGAATAAATAAACATAAGCTAAAACACAGGCGCATCAATGATATAACAAGAGCAGGCTTAGTGCTAACTGTAACAGAGTGTGTAGGCAAGAGGCTGCTTGAGTGCAAAAGATGCAGGAAGATGATTTATAGATGTACTATGAATCTTGCCAGTTTAAAGAAGCTTGGAAGAAGGTAAAGCAGAAAGAAAACACTCCAGAAAGAGCAGCTGAAAGGAATAATGTGTGAAGAGAAGTAAAACATCTGTCTACAGAATTTTGATAGACGGCTTTCATCCAAGTCCAGGAACATCACAGCTATCATCAAAATAAAGGCAGACATACAAAATAGAAAAAAATGTGGAAATTAATGGATGGAATGTTATTAATGAAGTCTGGAGTCAAATATACTCCAAAACAAATAAATGGACTAAATGGACAGTGTAATCATCCAGGTTTGCGAGATACTGTACATTCTGGTGCTTTAAGTGAAATGACAATGATTTGATGCTCAAAAAAAGAAAAAAATCAGTTGGCATGTAAGACATCAACTTATGTTATTAGTGTGGGTTAAAAGATGATGATGATAGTTGGGGAAGGATAGTCACCTCGTAGTTGGAAACAGAAAAAGCAACAAAATCTTTGCCAAATCCAAGCTGCTGACCCACCAATCTACTCCAAACTCCACTCTCAGCAACCTGTGGTTCACACTGTTTCTTGTTTTCGCTCACAGTGAACAACAATTATTATTATCAATGGCAGCTGGAAGTCTCAGTTATTTGCTGAAACTAATGATTTAATCAGATTCCTTGCGAGGATGCTCATGTTGAGGTGAAGAATGGTCTTTTGCTAATTTGCTAAATAAATTAATCAGTCAATAATCAAGACTACTTCTGACTAAAATCACCCTTTAATAACATTAGACTCTTGTTAACTACCATACAGTGCACATATTATTAGACCACCACCCAGTGTAAGGTTTATACCACAGCTTCCCTAAATGAACCTTATTGGTAATTACCAAAATCCACAAGCTGTTTAATTGAAGTTACATTTTTAAAGCTAAAATATAATTATCATTGTTAACCATGAAATTCCAAATTTACAGTTTTACAACAAAGCAGAAAAAAACATAAAGCACATTATTATTTTTTTGATTGAGATGGTAAAATACAGTTACAGTTGCACTGCTGAACAGAAAAAAATAGTTTTAGTCTTTGGTTACACTTTATTAATTTTCAAAGAAGTCAGGAAACATGTAACTTCAGGCTGCTTAAAATGCTGCATGAAAAAAATGTTTCTGGTCCTAAAACAGTAGCTCAAGATACCATAGTTATATAGGTGGGTCCATCACTTTGGTCCAGACTAAAAGAGCTTAAGTTTTAACATGACATTTTGTGTTTCAGTTCCTTTGCTGTTGCACTGTAAACACTGTATCTTTAGTGGTGCCTTAACATTTAATTCAGCTCTGTCATCAAGTCAGAATTTCCACCAGTCCTTTAGTAAAGTTGTTCATTTCAACAGTTTCAACTCTTAGCATGATATGCTAAACTTGGTTGGTAACCAATGGAGCGGTTGAACAAGCTATGCATTGAAACTTTAGGATGATTTTTTTTTCTTCAGTGTTTTCCTGTGCACTGTTTTGCTCTCACTTGAACAAAGCCTCTTCAGTTTACCATTAAACCATGCAAAACCTTTTCCAGATGGCACAAGCCCATGTGGGCACAACTGCCAAGCACCTCCACCCCTCCAACCCCAAACGCACACACACACACACACACGCACACACGCACGCACGCACGCACACACACACACACACAGAGGCATACACACACTTTTCTGATCACAGAGAGTGACAGTTAGATGGCTCAGACTGTGAATGCATGTACTGTATACCTTCTTGCTTTGAACAAATATGAATTCTATTAAATAAATCAATAAAATAAAACCTGATCTGGAGATGATATTTTCCTCTGCAGGGCCTGCTGAATAAATTAGGACAGATACGGCAGGCTAATGTTTTATCTGACAAAGAAGCACTTTGTGTGGTGCATTATCAGCAGAGAAGGCTGAGCCTACGCACATACATAAACACAAGGATGCATGCAGCTCTGCTGGACAAACGGCATGCTGACCACAGGAATGCTGAGTGCAAGTATTTGATCCACACACACACACACACACACACACACACACACACACACACACACACACACACAGACACAGAGCACACACACACACACACACACACACACACACACACACACACACACAGTGACTGAGGCTGGCAGGTCTGGAGTTTCACAGTATGTTACAGTACAGCTGTTAACTGGGATCAGCCTCTCAGAGGAACAATGGGGGAGGAAGACACCTGCTGCTACCCATACACCCAGTGAGGCTATGTATTATGAAGAAATAATAATGCCAAAAATAGTTTAGCTTAAGTAAGGTTCTTGTTCATTCAATTTAAAAGTTAAGCCCTGACAGCAGAAACCTTAATTTTAATGAGAACAAGTCAAACCCTGAGTTGAAGCTTAATTTCTATATATAAATCTGCCAATGTGAGATTTTGGATGATTTAAGCACTGGTTTCCTGTTTATAAACAACTGCAACTGTGAGTGTGCAACAGGAAGGCTGAAAATATGCTGCGGTCTTAGAGATGGACTTTTTCTGTGTGTACACAGCATTTATCAAACCTTTTCCCTGTTTGATCGATACCTGACAGCGTGCAGCTGAATTTTGTTGATAAATAACAAAATACTTACAATCACTTAAAAGACAATCACTTAAAAGACAAATGAAAATCTGCACAAAGTTAGCTTTTGCATTTGTTTAGAAATCAACAGCAAATCTTTTAAATAAATTGAAAGTAACATTAGCATATGTAAGTACCAAACTTCTTGCAGTTTACCAAAAATATTTACAAACTACATACAATGGATGGTATATATGTGCAAAAACTACAGCAATTTTTAAAGTATTTTGAACAAAGAAAATGCAGATGAATCCCCATTTCCATCTGCAAACTGATGATGTGTAGGTTGGGGGAATAAAAACTGCTGGTGCTAATTCTTCAGCTGAGGAGTACTCGTTCATTACAGAAGAAGGCACAACAACTACTGCGTCTTTAACAAGACGTCTGTCCTCAAAAATAAAGGTAGAAGGCATGATGGAAATATCTTTTCAGCTTGTTTAATATATTCCTGTGAAAAATCTCCACCCATATTAGATGAATTTTAAGTCTGTTTTTGCTAAGTTGGCTCTTGTTATGTTTTACTTTTATCTATAAGCCAAATTTCAGTCACAGCTAAGAATATATTTCAATATCTTTTTAGAATTTGTTCTTTAAATGCACAAAAACAAGCTTAAAATCATCTGGTGGAATGCAGCAAGGAAAGTGTGAAGCAACATAGCTCTGGATGTATTGGTATTGAGGTTTCTCACGTGATGTCATGCACACTGTTGGCTGTTCTCCAACATACTGGATGTGATACCACCACCGGTAACTTGGGAAAAATATGTATTCACTGAGTGGCTGGGAGTGGTTCCTGGAAGTTGCTTGCTCTCGCTGGGAGAAATTGGTTGCAAAGAAGGTGTTGTGCTAGAAACCTGCTAGTGATTGCTTCTGGTGCTAGCAGATTTTGATGGTTGCCTGTAATTTTTCATGTTTGTCAATAAACACTCACTAACTACTAGCTGAGCGGTAGTAACACTTGGGAAATGTAGGAGATTTGCCTTCACATTAAAAGTTAGCTAATGGGCTTCAAAAGACGCTACTTTTCCTTTGAAGGCAAACAGTGTCTATTTGCTGTTTGTTTTGCAGCTTTCACTACAGATCAGACAGTAGCTGACAGTGTTTGTAGACAAGTCACTTGCTTCCCTTCAAACGACAACCAAAGCAATATGTTAACAACCAAAGCGATCACTTGGAAACCTCAATACACTGATTGGCTACAGCATGAACTACCAGCACTAGCCTGTCAAGGCATGGATACCCATTCATGGCCAGTCCACTCCTGTTTGCCAGATATGGGATAAGAGTTAGCCAAGTCACAAGGGAATCAAGATCACTTTTAACTGGCTCACATATTGCATGGAGTGATGGCACCTCTACTAGATCTGGGCCAGAAATGATCCATAGCAATCTATAAGTAAGCCCCAGCTGAACCATACAAAAACTGTCCTTAAACTGGGCCAGAATTAACTTTGACTGTCAACCACATCTGTTCCACATCCAGTTCGTCTGGCACATGTAAAAGATTTATTTCTGTTTTTCTTTCTTGATTTTCTAAACTGAACAAAACAATTGTTATTAAGTCTCCTTACTGCATGGGCAATTTAGCCAGGACCTAACCATCACTGAAGATGAGAAGCTGCCAAAAGTATCTCCAAAAACCACTTTGAACAAATTTAACTTGCCAAAGCACATTTTTCTGCAGTGGGATCAACTGTTTGCCTGAGTCTGGGGAGAGAAGGACATGCAGCTTTGTCCTTGGTATCAGTTGGCCCTAAATCAGAATGCAATCAGCTGTCTGATAAGGCCTTCCTTGAAAATAAAAAATAAAAACTCAATCAATTTCAGTTCCTTCTGTGTTTTCCCTCCTCCTCCTCCTATTCAGCAATTCAGAAACTTAGTGTCCAAGTTGTGGGGAGGACAAAATAATAGGAGGTTGTCTGTAAAACAGATTCCTTTGCTCTCTGTTAGTGTTCAGACTGACAGTTTTATCAACTCAGTAAAATGGCAAAGGAGAGGGAGTGAAGAATACAAAACACTGTAAAACACTGTAAATAAAGTCCTGTAACCAAAACTGCGTTTGAAGGGACTAGACCATCGCTCGGGCTTTTATTAGAGAATTGTCATAGTGACAATGACTTTATGGACTGCAGTCAGATCGAGTACTATGGTTTCACTCACAATATGATGACAAAAATATGCAATTCAGTCATCACATGCTCATGTTACTCAGTTGTAGCTCCCTCAAGATGAAGATGAATATCAGTATTCTTCATGTATCTGTAAAGCATGTAAACAACCAAGATATTTGATCAGTTCAAGTGAAATTCCTCAAACTTGACCCGTCTGGAGAAGTAATCATGTTGTTTTTTTCCCCCCTGGTATTGGATCCACACATGTTGGTAGTTTTAAAATAGCAGTGACCGATTTGGGAATTGTTTTTCACCACTGTCTAATTGCATTTGCAAACTTGTCCTTTACCTGGATTGCAGCCTTTCTAACACCTTGAAGACATTTATTAGTATGATGGTAACTAAAAAGCAGCTGTTTTCACAGTAAATGAACTGTGGCCCAGGGACTTGTCAATTGATTTTTTTTTTTGTCTCAAAACACTGTAGGTCAAATAGACATGCTGATAAGTCTAATACAGCCATTCATTCAATACAATTCAGTTTTATTCATATAGAACCAATTCACAACAACAAGTAAATAAAATGCTGCACTTTTATAATGTGTCTGTGTGGAAATAATGGCTACAGCAAAATCAGGAGAAAAAAAAAACGGTAACTGGATGTAACTCCTCTTCTGTGAGCATTTCTGCTGCTCCATAAAAGTCTATTTGATTGTTTAATTCTTCTGAAAGGTAAACCTTACCTGTTCACCTCTGGCCATAAACTCCACCCGTGTGCAAAGATCATGTCATATGGACTGCATATAGATTCCATACTTCCTGCTTTGTCATATTTCTCCAAAGTGCAGATGTACTAAATATCATTGCATCATCTGCATTTGCATGCTAGACAATGACAAAACTCTGACTAAGTCTCACATAGCCAGAGCTTTAACATGGACCAGTTGTTAATTAATGGTTGGAGGAACAAAATCCTTGTTTCTGTTTTTTCATCTTGGTGCCTGCGTCCTGAACAGGCCCTCTGTCTGCTCTGTTGTCAAAAGTTTCCATCTTGTGGTTTGACTTTCTCCAAACATCTGCACAGTGTCTCTGAACAGCCTTTGTCAATAAATTTGTCCCATAGGGAAATTAAGCTTTTTTTTAAACTTCTCTAAACCCTGAACCTGTTCTTGACACTGTGCAGCTACTTATGCTAACAATAACTATCTGCAGATTCCTCGATATTTTGGTCTAGTCCTGTTTTGTCTTCCTCCCGTCAGCCCCAACTGGTCGCAGTAGATGGTCGCTTTGGCGTTTGCTCATAGGTACTCATCTGGTTGTTGGGATTTTCCCTGTTTTCTCTGTATTATTGTACAGTCTTTATCTTTATCTTTAAAATGCCTTGATGTAACTGTTGTTGTGATTTGGCACTATATAAATACAACAGAACTGAAAATTTAAAAAACACCACAAAACTTAGTGCTCAGTGATAGTGCTTAATTTCAGTGTGTAGCATGGTAGTAAACAAAAAATTTCCTTGAATTGCTCTACTTAAACCATAGAACTTAATATAATTTTTACTACTTAATAGTGCCAAATTCTTTAGAGAATACACTTTTTTGGTGATTATTTAGAGTTAATTAACTGAAAATAGCTAACTGTTATAGTTATTAGTATTTGACAAAGCTACTATACAGTAATTGACCTAAAGTCAGATTATTTGGCCATTTGAGGGCAGCAAAAACATATTCCGAATGCAAGATTGACATATCAAGAAGAGTCCAGCCATAGCCTTGTAGAGGAAACATCATGACACATCCACTTCACCATAAGACACAACCAGTGCTGTGACTGTGGCTTTTATTTTGGCATGTCATGCAAGAGACTTTTGTAAGTTGCCAATGGTAACAAAAAAAAGCACCCACCTCCCAAGCAGCACATAAATGTTCCACTTGACATAATTTTGGCAATGATGTCTGGATACTGGAGGAGACAGATTTCAAAAAGACAGACTGCTGCAGTAGTTGGAAAAGACACTGTGCCAAAAACTTTGAAACCACTTTTTCTCTTTTATCCTGACTACAGGGCAGTGTTGACATCATGCCAGCAGTTACCACTGTATCAACCATAACAGCATCATAACCATCATCATAAAGAGATGGCTGGTCAAACTCTGTTTATTTGTTAGTTTCTAGCTGTTCTTTCTCTGTGGTGTTGAGTTTTCATGTTTTTATCCAGATATTTCTTGCTTTTGTTAATTTAATCATGTCTGCAGTTTATAATCAATTTTCATCTTAATGCAATTTAATATTTTTAATGAAATTACACCTGTTCAGTACTGGCTGTGTTTTAATTTTGTCTTTGCCTATTCCTGACAGACTATCTGTCTCTTTAGCCCATAAATGTTGGACTTTTTTCATTAACTACAGGTGGGTAACAAAATAAAGGAAAAGCACTGAACCTTTTGACCCCTATCATTTAGGGATCTGGTCATCATACTGTTGGGGGCAGTTTCCTGTCTGTCCTGAAGGGACAAGTGGACCAAAACTACACTACAAATCAATCCAAAGTTGTTCTGAGTGATCACCATCATTCCATGCCCAAAGTAGTGCTCTCTTTCACGATATACAATACCCCCTGTTCATATAGGAACAAAGACTCACTGAAAATCCAAATCATGTGAATGATGGGAAATCCAAATCATGTGGATCATAAAACTGGATCTCAACCCAGTTGATCTCCTATGGGAGACTGTGAACCAGTGTGTTTGGCAAAACTCTATACCAGTAAAATGATGGAACACTTTGGAATAGTGTTCCATCTCTTCTTTACATAGATATGGAAAATCCAAGTCAAGACAAACTGAAGCTGTTCTGGAGGCATATGGTACACTCGAGACCTGAACTCTTTCCACCATAAAGAAGTACCATTAATGATCAGTTTTGACACCTCTGTATATATAAATAAAGATTTGGTTTGATAACCATTAGAATAGTTTACCGTTTTTTTCAAGGATAGCTGCATAGGCAGAGATTGCCCTCATTAACTTCTGATGTAAACCCAGTCATTTTGTTCTATAAGCAGGCCTGAAATATGGCAAAGAAAAACCACTCATTTCATAAAACATCCCTGGGGAATGGTGGGAGTAATAAGCACCCCAACAAAAATGAGAATCTTCAAAGACTTTTCAGTTCAACCCAGGTCAGTAGGGCAGAAAAAAGGGGGAAATGGGGCCTCCTTCGGTTAACCACCAATACATCAGCCTCTATGACTGCACAACAGAGGCCATAATAGCCTTTAAAGGGATGACATCATGAACACAGCAATGGAACAAACCACCTCACCATACCACCGAGTGTGAGATGACAGACAGGCTGCACGCTAAATCGTTTTTTCATGCACAAAAATGGACAGAAGATGAGGTTTTTAAGGAGGGATGGGGGTGGCTGAAAAGGGAAAAATTCCAGAAAGTGTTGGCAAATACCAGAGACCTGGATTAGAGACAACAGAGGGGAAGTGTTTCTCTGTGTGTGTGCCTCCTTAAAAATTCCGTGAGGGACTGAGGGAGAGATAATGTTTCATAAACAAGAGACAGAATATAAGGAAAACAGAAAAAATAAAAATAAAGAATGCAAGGAAACCTGTTAAAAGCTCACTGATGTATCATGACTGTAGGTGGTTACAGCTGGTGTGTACACACACTTGTGAAAAAAAACATTCAATCACACACAATCATTCAGGCTTTCTGGCATGTGTGTGTGTGTGCACGTACATACCAAGAGATGCAGTCATGACGGTGACACTCTCAGAAGTTGTCCTACTGTTTGTAGGTTTCCTGTTTACCCCAAACTTCCAGGATCTCCCCTTCCTGTTCCAAAACCTCTATCTCTTTCTACTACACTCTGCCTCCCTGCGTGAATGAAAGCCTCCCTGTGACCAAGAATCTCCTCCTCCTCTCTCTCTCTCTCTCCCTTTTTTCACTTCTGTATGCAACAAAGCAATCTGAACTCAACTAACTGGAGGGTTCTTGTGTTTGTGTGTGTGTGTGTGTGTTCAGGGGCTGGATAGTTTCGCTGCCATGCCCAATTCCTTTCGTATCCTAGATGGAAAAATGAGCTCCCCTGTTTGTTCCTGGCGTGTTGTGACTCCGCACAACTTCTGGATTTGTATGAAGGGAGGGACAGAAACAGAGAGGGAGGGAGAAAGAAGAGGTAGGGAATCCCCCCCACCACCACCACCACCACCACCACTCCCTCCCTCTTACTGACCACTGAGCATTGTTCCTGCTGGGCTACTGTGAGCACTTTCCCCCAATCAGAGTGGATACCAGAGGGGTCAGAGGTCACATGTGGCCTTTTATGGACCATAGAGAGAGGGGGGGAGGTGGTGGGGTTTGAAGACTTTCTATGGGTTCTCTGTCAGGGCATGTGTGTCCACTCCCACTAGCTGCTCGCTACAAATGCAAAGGAAAAGGCATGCAGACATAGTGACAGTTTCTCCTGCAATGTGTCTAATTGTAGCACCTTGTAGCATCTCTGTTTTGGTAAGCAGTCTCTGTAGACACTGATATGGTAACATATAGGCAATGCAGTTGACTGGTTAAAATGCTTTTTATAACAACATCCCATATGTTATATGCAATGTTTGAATAATTACCACCTAACTCTCAAATCAACCTTAGTTCTATCAAGTGTTTTACCCTACTATCATTTCTGGGTGGGTATGGTCCCCAACCCCAGCCTTATGTTGCAGCAGCTCTTCTCTTTTGGCTAGTTAGCATTTAGAAAGAATAATTTTGTTGTTTTCTGCTTTATATTATACTTTCAGATTTGGCTTTTGTGCTATCAGGGTGCTATTAATTGCATTAAGCGTAATTGGCAACTTCTGTGACTGGTTTACCTGTTTTACATGTTTTTTGAATTTTTTGTCTTTTTTTATTAGGAAATGAGAAACACCATAGTTTAAAAAATTTTATGGTTAGGTAAGACTTTAAAATTCATATTCTGGCTTATTATTTGTCTAACTATATATTGCCTTTGTGTAGCTGCTTTTTATCTTTGTATACTTTTGCTCAAGTGCTAACTGCCTTCTAACTCCAGAGATATAGAATGAGTAATAGACAATTCCCCGTAATTTTTATTTATTTAAATAAAAAGAACTTTCACATGTTAGTTTAATAAACTCAGTTTTCCTTTTAGACTCAAAATAGAATATACTTTAAAAAGTCTATCAAATATATTGGAATACTAAAATATACACTATAATTCTATAAGCCTCATAAAAATACCAGCACATATGACACACCAAGATCTATTGTGAATACCTTGGTGATAACACAGTGGGAACTGGAGTGTTAGCGTCTCTGACTGGGTGCACTGTTGTTTTTGAGCTGTTTGATGCTGTCCACAGCAGTAGCCTCAGGTCAGACTGTGATTACAGTAATGACTGTAAACATAAAAAAAATATTTAAAATGAGGTTCGTCACCGTTGTGTCCAGACAATACAAACTGTTTCCCAGACTGCATTTTAATTTTAATGTGGGTAACAGGAAACTGCTGTCTGACCCCCAAGCGAAAGATATTTGGTGTTGTTCGTTAATTCATCCATGCAGTAGAGAAAAAGAAGCCTTTTTTTTTTTTACATAAGTGATGATTACTCTTTCAGCAGCTATTACTCCATCCTGCTGCCACTCTACTCTGAAAAATGTGTTTACAATAAACAGGCAGACCCGCTGTTTGAAAGCTCAAATTAATCTGTCTGCAGTACAGTGCAAAATGCCACCATAAATATCACTTTAATCACTATCACTATAATAGGATATCACCGTTGCAACCAGTGTTCCAAACCACCTCTGGCATTGCCATCAGCACAAGAACTGTGTACCAGGAGCTTCACAGCATAGTTTTGGATAGCAGAGCAACTCCTGTAGGTATAATGTGTAGTTGGCCCTGAGGCAACAGGTTCCCACTACATCACCATGTTGCCTAGTATGTTGGCACAGCAAGCTAGCTGCACAAATGTATAAATTAGCAAGACATGCAATACACAATGAGACATGACCCCTCAAGAAACACCTTTTACATCTTTTGCACATTTTACTTTTCAACCAGTTGTTTTGCCATCTTGTCAAAGCTATGACTTACAGAACTGATTGACCCACCCCTCCAAAAAAAAAAAAAAAACCCAAAAAAA
>VVHJ01033684.1:0-11811 GCA_015107715.1 Tylochromis polylepis
ATTTTATCTGAGTTGAGCACTAAATCAGATAAAAGGTCTGAGAAATCAGACAGAAACTCTGTGTAAGGCCCAGGTGGACGATAGATGATAACAAGTAAGACTGGTTTCTGAGTTTTACAGCTGGGGTGGACAAGGCTAAGCATCAGGCTTTCAAATGAATTAAAAGTCTGTCTGGGTCTTTCATTGATTAATAGGCTGGTGTGAAAAATTGCTGCCACACCGCCCCCTAGGCCTGTGCTTCGAGGTTTCTGGAAGCTAGAATAACTCAGGGGTGTTGATTCATTTAAACTAACATAATCATCCTGCTGCAACCAGGTTTCTGTAAGGCAGAGTAAATCGATTTGTTGATCAATTATTAAATTGATCAATTTATGAAAGTAATATAAGAAAAAAATGTTAATTTTGTGAAAGTAAAAGTTTCTATTTTTATTTCATGTGGGAAACCTAAGTTTGAAAAAGATTTAAAGGATTTCACAAAAAAAGGTCCGAAGATGTCATGTGATCACATGAATCTTCGTCCCAAAACTTTGCTTTAATAGGCTTCAAGTAACTAAATAAATGTGCTTTATTCTGCACTCTCAGAGAATACTTTGATGCTTCTTTTCCTAAGTTTAAGTCTTTGCTTGATTCACCGGAGAAATGAAAGTGCCACGCTTACCCTCCGTGTGTGAGAAGCTGTTGTCCGTCAGTTTCCACTGGACGAGCACTCCTATGAGGCTGAGAGCAGGCCAGATGCCCAGAATGACCCAGCTGTACCAGCAGAGCGCTGGTCCGGGCGTGAGGCGCAGGCATTCATACACGTGCATTGCCAAAGCCAGCATCTCCACAAAGTAATCGGCACACACTGTCATGATAGCCGCCCCAAACACAGCGGTGGACAGCATGGTGAACATCTTCTGCCACTGCAGTGTTAGCACGGCAAACAGCATGCCCGATCCCAGAAGAGCACCCAGCGGCACCCACAGTGTGGTAGGTGTGTAGAACTGCTGAGTGACCAGCAGGGCGGCGAGCGCCAGGAGGAAGCCGAGCAGCAGGCCCGTCATGAAGAGGCCAACACTTCGCACGAGCATAGTGACGAGGCCGCACAGGAGGCCTATGCCGAGGCCGATGCCCGCGCTGGCCTCGACGCTCAGCTGGGTGTCCAGCACGTGCTCCTTGTGGCACAGCAAGAAAATGATGACCGAGCCAAACATCAGGCCAGACAGGAACATGACAGCTTTGAAGCACCGGTAACCTGGAGGAGGAGGGCACACAGGAGAGATGTGTAGTGAGGAAATTAGAGAATGAAGAACTGGAAGGAAACTAATAATGAACAGTTAGCCCAATATGTGACCAGAAGATTAGCACAGAACAACCACAGTAGACTGCACGTGCACCGCAGTCTCATGTCGCACCAAGTTTCAAATTCTGTAAGCCAACAGAGATCCTCACCAAAGAAGCAGTAGATGATTCCAAACAGGCAACACATGGAGCAGATGACAGTAGGGATGATGTCATACTTCCTCTCTATCTCCAAACTACAGGCGTCAACATCTGCCATGCCCGACCCTGCCCCCTCAGAGCTCAGTCCGGTGGGATCCGTCATTGTGTTGAACTTCGAGGCTCTGGGACAGGCTGAAATTCAGGATGGGGAAGGCGGGGACCGCTGTGAGCGTTATCTCAAGTCCATCTGAGCAGGTGTGGTGACTGCAAGAGAAGAGAAAAGTGCTGATGAAGCAAAGAAACCTAAGAAAGGGTGACCATATCCTAGTCAGTAAAGCATTTTTTAATGCTGATTAATACAGAAAATAAAGTAATTCAATGGCAGGGTGTTAAATCTTCGGCTCTGTATGTGCAGCTCTCATTCCAACTCAATAAAACCCTAAATGCTGCAGTCAAACATCTCATTCACTCACTACGCTCATACGCAAGCTCAGATCCTCCTGAAAAGGAATTTTTATATATCAACAAACTCTGGTTTCATGGTAAAGGAATTATGTTTCTTCTACACTTTTTACCATCTTGTGAAAACCACTCTTCTACACCCAATTTTTAAGCACTAACAGATTGTGTTTATTGTGTTTTTAATTTGCTCTCCCCCCGATTAATTCACCCTTTCCTTAAAGAAAAAAAAATCACCAATCGTGTGTGGAAAACAGGCACAGATTTATCTATGGGCTAAATTGGCCTTAAGTCCACTTTTGTAACTGTAGGTGACTGTTAATATTTCCCCACCACCTTCTGTTCTTCTCTGTTATAATCTCTTTCAGAGGAAAGGCACCAACAAGCACTCTTAAAAGATTATATTTGCTATTTAAGCTGGCAGCCTGCAGATTGCCACAGAGGGCTGCAGTGGGGCTAAAGACTTATGGGTGGACTGCTCTTTCTGAGGCTGCTGGCAGGCCTCCTGTATGAGCTCACCACAGCTGAGATCCGATTACAACTAACTCACGTTTTCTACTTGAGGCACTCAGGAACATTCGGTGCTGCCTTTTCTCCTTAATAACTGCCAGCTCCTCTCTTTCTATCCATCTTTACCTCACCGTCTTTCACCTCAAAGTTCCCCCACCTTGCAGCTGTTTTCTCTTTTACTCTACACACTTCTTCTATCTGTTCCTCAGACAGAAGAAGAATGACTAATTTGATGTCCTGCCTAAGAATGACTTTCCACGGAAAAAATGAAGTGGCCACTGGAAATTTCTCTTTTCTTTCGCAGTCTCTCGCAGTTCTTCGGCCTTTTTTCCCCCCCTCTCTGTCCCTCTTCTTTCTGTCACTGACAACTGCAACGTCCCAATTCTGTGGTCACAGAAGAGAAAATACATGATCAGTGCCACTCTGCTGGGCTTCCCCTGAATTTCAAAACTGATTAATGACTTAAAGATATGCATATCTTACTTTTCTCATAATTAAAGACCTCTTTCTCAGACTATAATGAGTCCTATTTGTCAGTTTCTTCATTGGAACAGTAAACCAAAAGGAATACGTTGTTGTGCAAATGGAAAGATTGCAAAAAAAATTGTTTAAAAAAAAAAAGTAATAAAACCAAGCTGTAAGGGCTTTCTGTTGACTACAGCGGGACAAATAATAAAACGGAGAAAAAAAAAAACTTTTCTTCAGCTGTGGGCCAGATCTCTGTTTACAATCATGACTATAATCTTCACGTCAGCCCTCGCCAGCTTACAGTGAAGGCCCATACTCAGCTCTGGGACACAACTATGCACAGAGGTCCGGGCAGCATCGGTGGATCGGTGCAGATATGACAGCTGGTGGACGGAAAGGGTGGGAGTTTCTTTACACGCTTGACATTTCTGCATTCTCTGTATGTTTAAGGGTTAACTCTACCTCTTTCTAAAATTCAGAGTAAGCACTAAATTTCGAGCAGATGTGCGTGTGAGTGTGTTGTGAAAGAGGTTTAGAAGGGGAAAAAAAATCCCTTACTGTTAAAGGCTTTTGTTTACCTCTGGCTGGGGAAGTACTATGGTCTCCCTCCTCGTGTTACCAAAGGTGCAGTCATCATGTGAGAGAAGGGGAAAGTTTTGTTTATGCGTGACTCTCTTGACGTGTCAAATGAATTTAAATGAACAAAGTTAGCTGATGCAGTTTATTTATGAGTAGAGCTGACTTTTAGTGTACACTCAACTCGATGTTAAACTCAGCTGGTTTGTCTCAAAGACTCTTTGCATTAGTTGGTGTTATGATGACACCTGGTGTGTCGGTGTGGATATGAAACAGCTGCTCTTTTCTATTTTTTTTTAACAGTTTTACAAGTTTGATGACTTTCTTTTATTCTAGGCATCGTTACTCCTTTAAATTAGTAGAAGACTAAAGTTGTGGATAGTTAACTGGCTCTAAACAACTACAGCAACACCAACCTGAGTAATGTTTACTACAAAGATTTGCGGGCTGTTATTAAATATTTTTACTTTTACGGTATTTCCTGTCATTCCACATTAACAATATTCCACATTTACACCCACAGACCGGACTCTGAATGAATGCTTTGTCGTCGTCTAATTAGGTTTAGTTAAACTGCAAGAAGACGTCGTCCGCACTAACACGAAATAACAACCCAGGCCTCTTCCTTTCTCTCACATATCTGGTTACTGATGGATCTCACATCTTAACTGCTAAGATAATTAATTAATTCACTCGTAAACTAGAGCTCAGCTCATATTTCAGCAGGATTTTAACAGTAATTTGCCCCAGCTTCACACACATATACACCCATGTTTCACTCCCATGCCTCTGCCTCATGCTCCCTCCGCTCTTTTTGTCACAATGGTGTCTTATGTGTAGCAGCCTTGGGAGTCATTGCCACTGTGGGAGAATAGAGCCATTATAGGGCAAAACAAAGACTCTGAGGCCCATGCTGTGACCTCTAGTGGCACTCAGAGGAAACCATGCGAATGAAAAACGAGACCACATAAAGATGGCTGAGTGCAGCGGCAAGGACGCTGCTACATCCCAAGTCGTTTGCTTTAAGAGGGGAGCCAAGTATTTGCCTTCAGACGGCTGATAAGTGATGAAGGGTGGTCCTAAACTAGAAGACAGAGCCATCAGTCTTAACGCCTGAACTCCCTGGAGGCCCCCCCCACCAAAGAAAAACCCTTACAATGCAGAATTTTCAACAAGCTGCCTGGCAACTGATTCATTACAAGTCAACTAGACTTTGAGTCTACAGCCACACAAGCAGCTCTCTGCAGCTGCACTTTGGCCTGGCAGCGCTTTGAGTCAGAAGGTAGCATCGTCGGTTTTTCCCCATGTAGCAAAGTGTTGCACAAAGGTGAATTCAATTCTGATGACTCCGTGGAAATTAAAGTGAAATTCACTACTTTTTATGGCAGCTATTTGTGAAATTTTCAAAATGTGACGCCCACATAAGCTAATAATAGGGCTCAAAACCACACACAGGGCCACCAGCCTGGGGGAGCCTGGGTGTAGAGGGGGACAAAAATGGCCCTTTCTAAAACCCTTTCTATAGCATTTAAATCACTAGAAAAGCCTCTTTTTTAAGCTTCCTTATTTTATTTATATAAAGAGGTCAAATAAAATTTTACTTTGCCTTCCTATAATGCAAAATAAGCATCACTTGTAACCTTAAATCTACATGTAAGGTCAAGTATAACACCTAGCCAGCCCTTCCTCACAGAGGAGCCAACAACAGACAAATGAGAAAAAGCAGGATTTTAGGACATTTGTGCCCATAGCATGAGCAGAATAAGAATGAGTAAAGACTAGCTATTTACTAGCCCCCCACATGACAGGAAGAGCAAGCGGTGAATGGAAGTTATTGCTGTGCTTACACGGTGGAAAATGAGGGCTTTAAGCAACAGGTTAAGAAGCTCGACCCAAGGTGCAACGTCAGAGGTAGAAAACATTTTTCAGTTTAATCATGAGACCGTGGTGTGCAGCGCTACAAGGTTAAGTTGCTTTAGTTAGAGTTAAGTAGTTATTTTATACTTTTACTTACATTTTCTGGGGAAAAAACTACCCAAAGCTACTTCTGTGCTTACATTTGATATTCACTGTGTCACTCGATATAATGCTGCTGCAGCTGCTGCTGGCACCTTGTTTACATTCTTTGAATTAGGCCATGTGTCATCACTGAAAGTAACTCATTAGAAAACAAGGAGGGAAAATGTACATATATTTATAAATGCTTACCAATCTGCCACTCAAAAATCAGCCCATGCATCTGTTACTTCTTAGATAAAACATCCAAACAAATGCCAGAAGCTCTGCTGTGACAAACCTTCAGCTAATCCAAAGTGTTGCATTGTGAGTACAATGTGGAATTAGCAATACGAATCAGATTTCCCCCACATTAGCTTCCCTTCATTAGTTCGCAGTAAGGTCCACAATAGCATTTAACACTTTAAAGCACCTCGTTCTCAGAGTGCAGGTTTGTGGTTCCTACAGTTTTAAAAAGCAGAATGGGAATCTGTCGGCTTATTGAGGCAGACGGTGTAGCTCCTTTTATGAACGGGCCTGAAACTTTCTGTTCTGATCACACTTATAGTTATTGCTCAATCAGGATTGCCTTAGTTTTTTTAATTTAGTTTTTTCTGGGGGAACCTCGTATCATGAATGCACTGAGCTTTTCTTCTCTCTGGCTCCATGAATTTCTGTGCCTCTGTTGCATGTCATTATGTCGTCCCTCCCATAATTGTAACTTTTTCCTCTTTGTCTTCTCTCTCTGTTGTAGTCTCTATTGTAGTTTCTTTAGTCTCTTCTGTTTTGTCTCCATTGAGGTGGATCGGCCACTCCCAAATCTGCTTTTGCTGCAGATTTCTTCCAGCTGAAAACAGAAAATAGTTCCATTTCTCTTTGGAATATTGCACCATTGGAGGGTCTATACTTTACAACATAAAGTGACCTGAAATTACGCTTGTGAAATGCAGTGTGTACAGTTTAATACCTCTTTTGCACTTCATTTCCCTCCCTTCTTTGTGTCCTGTCTACCTCTGCACTGTCAAAACACAATGACCAAGTAATAATTCAAATCCCTTCTACAAAGCTCACTGAGCTCACACTCAGTATCAGCTGCAGATGCGCTATTAGAATAACATGTTGTCCTTGGGTATCCTCCCCTTGAACACACCCAGCGGGGTGCTGTCCTGAGCAGCACAGATTTGAGTGCTCAGCTGCTGAGGAACAGACAAGGCTGACTAAAAGTTCCCCACATAGCTAATGCGGGTGTGTTTAATCAAGGGGGTGGGCGTGCGCAATCACAGCCAAAGATTCTGGGAGCGTTTCTCTGACTTGACAGCCGGGGCCAGCTGAGAACCGAGAAACCTGCGGAGTTATGGCCTGGCCATCTGACAACTTCACTTGGAAGACCCTACCAAGAATGTCAGATGCACTGGGGTCTCAACAGTTGTTGGTATAAATTATGTCTCCTTAAGGTGAAGACCCCAACCAGCTAAAAGACTGAGTCAAGAAAATAAAAATGGGAATAAAGCGAACTAATGTCACAGCTGGGGTCTTTAAATATGATAATATATATTGTGCTAAGCATAAAACTTATCAAAATAACATCTGCTTTAACTCTAAAGCAGACTGAGCACGACTTTAAATGACCCACTGCCGAGTTTCCTGCCTCGCCGTAGCAGGAAACTGAGGACCACATGAGGAAGTGGAACATCAGGTTTCAGCAGGAACTGAGCCCCTGTGTTTGTGACAAGGAGCAAAAGCGCTATCAAAGAGCTGGATTATCAACACACAAAGCTGAGTGAGGACCCTCTGACTAGGAAAAACAAGGCAGCTACCTGGAAGTCAAAAAACTAGCAGTGTGTTTAGAAACCATTTCACCTGAGAAATTTGACCATTAGGAAGTTGCAGGATAGGCACCCTTGTGATGCAGCGTTAACAAGCTTCTAATCTGTCTGGCTCACAGGCTAAGCGACACATAACACTTTCAATTATGTCACAATGCCCCAGCTTACGTGATTGTGGCTACTTTCAGAAGGTTTTTTTTACATAGTAGCTACTGCCATGTCTGTACGCTAAGAACTTACATAACGAACAAAGCACCACATGACAGCCAGTTTTCACTTTGACCAGACTTTGAGTGCCCGCGGGCTTTGCATTTCTTCTTCATACGAATCTGTGTATGAAAATGTGCAGTAAGAAAACAGATTAGTAGCTGTCACAAACTCTTGACTGACTCAGTAGTCCTTTTATTTATTCATTCAGATTACTAAATGCCAAAAAACTAAACGCACAATACACAGAGAGATATGTAAACTGAGCTTTAAAACTAGAGGCAAGCTATTTGTTTCAAAACCTTTAAAAAGCAGCATTTTTGAAAGCTGTTGAGGCATAGCTAACTAAAGTATCCCAGTGTTTTGTCACTCCATTGTATGTGAATTAACAACAACTTGTTTTCAACAACTTTCACATATCAATCCATCATCTCAAGAGCCATTTTAGGGCCACACATGAACTACGACATCATCAGAAACCTAAATTTTTACTGCACAAATCTGACCTGCAACTGCTCCCCCTTTAAAGTCCTGCATGTATCCTCTTCTCCGTTGTCCTGATCTATACTAAAGCAATACCTACACACACACAGGGGTCAGTACATCTGTCTATAAAGAAATGTCACAAAACTCAGTGCAATCGATGCCTTTAACCAAACAATTCAGAGGGGATACTAAACTGCCTTGTGACCACAGTCTCTTAAATTTCGAGTTCAAGTCAAACAGTTTCTTCTACTTGCCTCCCAAAACTGACCCAGGTCAAAAAACCAACATAATTTTTCACACAGCACAGTGGGAGGTCCCTGAATTAGGTCATTACCCTGAGTTATGAAAATGCACATTGGCAATATTTCCTTTTACTCTGCAAGACAATAACCGAGCCACTAGTTGAATTTCTAATTCAATCAAAAACATTCAGTCAAGTTTATATTTTCACTGCAAAATCATATCCCCTGTAGTCCTGGTTCCCAATTACATCCACTTATGGCTCCTTTTTTTATGAGCAGCAATCTAACTTTTTTTTTCTGCTCTTTAATCTCTCCATTTCATGCTTGCCTGACTTTTGCCTCAATAAAAGAGATCCTCAGAGAGCTATTCATAAAGAGGCATGAAAAAAATCTGCAATACAATGAGCAGCCCTTTGAAGAGAGTCACATGTCAGTGGTGCATGAGCGTATACTGTACCTCAGAGAAAAGGTCATTAACACAGTGAAAATATACTAACGTGTAATATACATTCATCAGCTGTGCTGTGTTAAGTTAGCATTGTGACTGCACCGTACGTGCTGTAAGGAGGGGCAGATTCACAAACGCTCTATTAACGTCTGTGGTGGGGGAGCAGCGTTTAGCAGGCCGTGTGGTAGAGTCTGATGTCCATATGTTAGCGCCAGCGTGGCACTGTATGAGATAATATACGCAGCTGATGAACAATAACATGGAGGCCAGAGTCTAAATATAACCTTGAATCAGGAAACTTTGACAAAAGGCCACTCACTGAAATGTAAAGAAAGTCCAGTACAGAGGAGGAAGGGACGTCAGAGCACAACACAGCAGTGGTTTGGACCTCCAGTGTTGTTCCTATATACAGTACGTCTGCAGCACTTCCATTGCAGCTCTGTCATTTAGAGCAGGCCTTTAACCCTCTCTGTATAATTCCAGCCTGCAATAATTGTACCTCCTACAGCATTGTCACAAGCCGAAAATATCACACGTCCTTCTTTTTTTCCCCCCAACTCAGCACCACCCTCATGTCACAGCTGTAGCACAAAGTACTTTAAATAGTGTTTGGATGTTTGAGAATTCAGTTTAATTCAATTCAAACTATATAACGCCGAGTTACAATAATGGTTGCCTCAAGGCGCTTTATATTAAAAGATAGAGACCCTACAATAATACAGAGAAAACCCCAACAATCGAACGAGCACCTATGAGCAAGCACTTGGAGACAGTGGGAAAGAAACTCCTTTTTAACAGGAAGAAGAACCCCCTTCAAAATGATGCTTTTTACCTCTTTAAAAGCTACATGTAACACTCAGAATAGCTTCCTATCAGTACAAAGGACAAAGGTTACAGTGAAAGAAAAGTGATGAAAACTTGTGATGAAATGAAGATTTTTTTTCTGCACTGTAACAAAGACACAATATATACTGAGCCCTGAGTTGCCCCTCATTTATCGGCGTGTAAGTGTGTGCGTGAATGTTAGACAAGGCGCCTCGCCATAGAATAAAAAGCTGGGTGAATGTGTGTGTGAATGGGTGAATGAGGCTTGTAGCTTCGAGTGCTCATTCTTTGCCTTCATAAATATAAAGCAATAATTTTGAATAAGATTCAACTGAAATATATAAAATCAAGGGGTTATTTTCTCATATAATTAATCATTTAGGAAACCATGGTTGATATAAACTGAATGTATACCAATCAGGTACATTTTATTTGACCTGATTCCATTACATTTGATGTTTTACATTGTCCCTATGCAACGCAATTACATGGGAAAATTTACATGTTATCAAATTATTTAAATCAGCATTTTGGCCATACATATTTGCATGAGTGCAAAGAAACTGCTATACAAGTACAGGTCCACTCTGTATTTTTGCCTTACTTTAGTACTGAAGTTTTCAGAAATACACCTCTGCTGCAGTGTCCTGGCAGCTCAGAGAGTCCCAGGTACAGAGCAGTGGGGTCCAGGACAAGCACGTGGCCTGACACACTAACACACATCTTGAAAATTTCAGAGGTGAACTTTTCTAAATAATCATCATCCAACAGCATTGTTGTTAAAGTGTATTTGTGTTTCTTGTTGCTTAAATGTTACTTGTCAATGTGCTGTAAGACATTGCATTTTGACCTGTAATGTAGATATTCCATCTTTAGCAAAAAGATATCTCAGACAGGTTTGAAACTGCAGATAAATGAAGCAGGCCAGCAAGTCAGTCTTTTAGTCAGAAGAATAAAAACCAGCCTGTGGTCACTTTGAGAGGAAAAAATGTAACTAAAACTGAATAACAACACAGACTGTAACCCAGGTCTTACTGGGACGTCAAGTTAAAGATTTAAATGTGCATGCACTCACTCCACAGAGCGTTTGACATTTTTCTGAAATGTCACCTTGTGTTTCAGTGATTTCAGATGAGCAAGCATATTTTACTAACATCAAAAAGACAATGAGACCCTTGCATCCACGCTGTCATCTGCAGACTGACTTTCATCAGCCCCTGCTCTTCGCGCTTCCTTCTCCTCCTTCCCTAAAGCAGGGAAGGGCTTCCTCTCAGCCTGTTCAAAGGAGTTTTCAAAACCATCTGGAGCAGGCTGACAGAGTAGGTCATGTAGATGGTGGTGGGGGGGTGCACGGAGGGGCTGTAACTACAGGCTGTGGTCCCCCAGTAAAGACGGGACCTGAAGGTTGTCATCATACTGCCCAGAAAAACCAAGAGGCACTCCTACCCTGGATCACACAGCAGAACCACAGGGCAGGGCTCTTTGCACGCCATCCACAGGCATAAAAAGATGTAACTATATAGTTATCCTTGAATGCACGCTGGGTGGATACAAAAGAAGGTGTTGTTACAAACCACCTGTGGCGCTCACATAAAACCCGGATTTAAAGCACAAATCAGCAGGGTTTAATAACTTCGACTAAGATCTTGACTTTTATTTCTCCCCCCACACACAACTTCAGCATAACCAACGTTGAGTTGTTAGCCGCCACTGATTAGAGCACATTATTGCAGGACTTTGGTGTAAGTGTCCGGTTCAGTGCGCACACAAAAAGCCCGCATTATCCTGGATCATTACGTCTTTGTGCCCAAAGGCTCCGGGATAAGTTGCATTACGCGCCCCAAGTTTAAAATACTTTAAAAGAGGAGCAGCTGTAGAGCTTGGCATCGATCAGTCAGGATCTGGATTCAACTATAATCAGCCATCAGCAGCTCCATCAGTGGAATATATGCGGATATTTTTTCCATACTGCTGTGAACTGAATTCAGATATCCACTGACACACTTAACACCGCAGATGACATCCAGAGTAGGCTGGCATTGTGGACAACACACACACACACACACACACACATGTGTTTTAAGTTAACCTAAAGTTAAAGTTACAAACTTACCGATGAGCCCGTGAGCTGCTGAAGCCTTAAACTTTTCTGTGACACTCAGCCCTGTCAGGCAGGAAAAGCAGCCAACCATTCAAAAACACAAAAGCAGCGGCGGCAGGATACAAGGGAAAACCGGTTTTCTCTCCTTAGGCTCTTTTTTTCTTCCCCTAACTCACAAGCTCCACTAACCCGACAGCAGTGTCAGCATGGTTTTGTTCCCCGTCCCTGCCTTTCCTTATGCAAATC
>VVHJ01033686.1:0-26578 GCA_015107715.1 Tylochromis polylepis
GGCGGAATTTTTTTTTTTTTTTTTTTTTTTAAAAAAAGCTCATTTGTGATTCTCAGAAGCAAGGAGTGTCAACTCAAGAATATCAAAGCAGTTTGAACATCATTAAAACAAAATGAAGAAAATAAATAAAGACAAAGCACCAAATTCTCCAGATATCCCTCCCTGATGTCCTGGATTCTTTTCACAGTTTGAGCAATAGCTGCAATAATAAAAATGCTTCAAGTTTCATATTTCTACACCTTGGTATCCAGGATGACGTTTCCATCTTTGTCTTTGATCCTGAGCCGCCCGGTGGGGTAGCGGGTTTCTTGCCTCCCGTCTGCATAGACGGTCTTCACTGTGCCGTCTGGATACTCTCGCCTCTTGTACTCTGCTGTGTGGATCTCCTTCTGGCCTGTGTTAAAAAGGATCTCTTTGGTGCCATCCCTGAGAGAAACAGCATGTATACATGCCCAGTTAGTCTTGACTGGTGGTAATACTCAGTTTCTTTAACCATCAGTCAGTTGTTTGATCAGTCTATTAACACATAACAAGGAGTGTTACAATTTTCAGTCTATTTATCGTCATTCTTTTATTAAGTATTTGCTATTTCCTCCTCCAACATTCATAATATCTGACTTTGCCATATGATGGTAAAATGAGTCTTATTTTCTGCTGGCTTTTTTTTTTTTTCTTTTTATTTTAAATATAACGCTCATGGGGCCCAGCATAGAAGTGGAAAAGAGAACGGAAGTCCTGCAAAAATTAAGCTGCGAGTACATGTCCAGTAAAGGCAGTCATGCAAAAAAAACAAAACATTTTTGTTATAAAGGTAGTAAGGGAAATTGATTGAAGGTAAATTTAAGGTCAACATACGAGTTAACCTGGATGATGGTCCCGTCTGTCAGTACACTCTCCTCCCTGCCGTCAGGGAAAAGGTTCTTTACCGTCTGGTCTGGGAAGGTGATTTCCTTACGGCCGTCGGGAAAATGATTTTCTGGAGCAGGAATAAAAATCAGTGTAGAATAGGAGTTAGTACACATGTCCAAAGTCCACGAGGTAAGTGTGAGAAAGGAAATTCCTTTCCTACACTTTCCTTGTGGACTTTTAAGTACTCTTGTGTTTAAATAATTTAATCTTATGCTTCTTAAGTACGTGGATACTTTATGCTTCTTAACTTCTTACAGTAAAATGAATATCTGACTTTTGGATTGGAAAACCTTTAAGAACACACTGCATGTTCTCCTGTAAATTTATAGGCCAATTAATGAAAATAATCAGTCTTTAATATTTATATTAAAGCGCTGTCATGATGAATTATTCTAAAATGGCCTCATATTTTAATTGTAGTACTTTAGCACTTACTGTAGTTCTAAGAAATGTTTTAACTGGACAGAAAAGCCAGTTTGCTTCCAACAGTGCATTTTGAGATTGCTACTTTGATTCAGTCACTCCTGGTTACTCCGTAGTGCACTACAAATATCCAGTGCCATATTTTATCTGTAAGAATAAAATTTTCACTGAATTATTTTGATGGGTACTTAAGACAGATTTTGCTTTGGAGAATTCGCGATGCCGTAAACACTGGGTGGCTGTGGGTCAAATAACTGATTTCTGACACAGGTCTTGTTTGTCACTCCTGTTATATCATTTTAGAATTACTCTGCACTCTACAGATCAGATCAGATGGGAATATTACCTCACTAATGCCAAAGGCCCAGCAGCTTTTGTCTCGTGGTAATTTCACTGCTCCATCATCTGCTCTCACCTGTTTGATTGTTGGCGAAGTGCAGCACCTCCATGCCATCTGGGTAGGTGATGTGTGTCGTCTGGGTCTCAGCATAGTAGTAGACCTGAGCACAAAGGGCAGCACTGTTAGTTATCGACAGGTAAGATAAAGAAGAGAACCGTGCAAAGGTACTTCTTATATCAAGTCATACAGAGTATATATTGCTTTCACATCCTTCACGGACCTTTAGTTGTAAAAGTTTGATTAGATTTTTTCATCGTTTAATGAACTGAACTGGAGGGAAAAAACTGACATTCCTCCTCACTTTTAAAATAACTAGCAAGCCCTGAAAAAATTTCCCTTAAGTGTTAATGCTATGAATTATCTTAGAATTTGTTTATTTAAAACTGAACATTTCCTGGATTCCTTAGTTTAACCTGATGGGTGACAGCATTTGTGCTCAGATCTCAGCAAACAGGATGATACTCCAGTTAGACCTTGAAGGATTCTCATCTGTGCTGATCTCACTCTTACATCCAGCAGTGCGTCTGTGTAGCGCTTGGCTCTGGTTCTGTGATTCGGGTGGGCTAACGGATTCAAAAGGCCTTCCCGGTCTGTCTGTCTGCCTGCATCACCTTGTTTGTCCTTTTCTCGTTTGTTTCTAAGTTTTGAATCTGTCAGATGTTTTCATATCTTCCTGTTGCTTCCGTCTGAACAGCTGTTCTGATGAATATGTCAGAATGAGATAAGTCTGCTAGACAGCCCCTCCCTAAGGCAGTGCTGTATGCCTGACAAAGCCACCCCTCCCCTTCCTCACATCCTGCCTTTAAGCAGGGGGGAAAAGTCCAGCATTTCTCCTCACACACAGCAGGCGTCCAGAGTACACGTATTTACTGAAAATATGAGTTTCAAGCAACGCAAGCGTCTCACCACTCTCTGGTCCGCTGTGACTTGTTTAGTATCTCCGTTGAAGAAGGTGACCTTGACCGTCAGTCCGTCTGCTGAAACCTCCTTCTTGGTCCCGTTGGGGTAAACTATGAGACGATCACCGCTGACCAAAACCTTCTCTACCTGGAAACATCAGGAGAGCTCCATCAACAGCCTGTACTGAATATCAACAATAAAAGCTAATGCAAACAGTTTCATATGTAGCTGACAGGAAGTTTGAGGTTATTCTCCAGATTTTTAAACACAGTGACTCAACTGCTCACACTTAATACTTACATACTGATTGTACATCTTATTTTCTCACCTTGCCATCAGGATGTGTGATAACCTCCTTGGTTGATTCGGTCTCTTCAGCCTTACGTAGCTCAAGTTCATTTGTCGGAGAATCACTTTTCTGCAGTACAAAGATTTTAAACATGAGCCTGAGGTCTGTGACAGAGCAGCACGTACAGACAGGCTTGTTTCATTTTGGCTTTTTTAAACAAGACTTTAATTGTTCTGTCCCTGATGTAGAATTAGACTGATAAACCTTTGACCTTTCAAATGTATCTTAAATTTGTGCCATAAATGTTCGTCTTCTTCTATCTGGATGTCAGTAGGCGTTCATTTACAGGAAACACTGCAGCGTTTGTATGACACTGATGATGCCTCTTACTGGAGAGCAGTTGTGTAAGTGTTCTTGGTTTGGTGGTTTTTCCTGGCTGCTGGCAGGTGCTGACCTCTCCTCTGTCTTCCTGCTGGGTACGGAGCCTGGCCCTGCTGGCTTCCTCAGGCTGCTCTTTATTCCTGCAGAAAATAAAAAATATGGACAATAAAGACTTGACCCTTCACACAGGACAGGTAGTTTTACAGTGCACACTATTCAAGGTGTTTATGAGACGCATTAATGATGGTCACTGACAGAAACTCAAAGAATTTCTAAACTCTTACTATGGGCCAGTCACTGGCTTTTTTTGGACGGTTGAAATCTGTTAATATGGCAAACTTGGCTATTTACAAACCCAGCAGACACAGGCATCAGTGATTTGGAGTCCCGTTTGTGTCCAGCTGGAAAATTTAGGTCTAATTACTCTATTAATACTGTTCTAGTCTCAACTTGAAACAAACATAAAATCTCTCGATATACACGTGCCAAATACTCCATGATGTCCACCAGCTACCATGTGATTTTATGCCTGCTCTGGCTGAAATTGACATGAAAGCTAAAAGAGTTAACCACACTACTTAGGCTGAGCTGAAAGTTGACAAAAAGGTGAGTTGGTTGTTGTTGTTTTTTGGCTCAAAGTTGCTAAAGATGACTTATTGCCAAACAAGCCAGACAACAACTTCAAAGTTTTTCTAGAAGCAACTCACTTGGTCATCTTGAAATGGCTTTGGACACTTATTTAGGCAATTATTTTAAAAGATTAAAAAAAGAAACTTCCATTTCAGTGGCCACCAGGACACAAAAGAACTTTTTTCTTTAACTGACAACATACTGCTTATAGCAGTATTAAAGTGAAACCTCTGGGACAGAGTGATGGTGTAAGTGTGAAGAAAGAGGCAGCTGCAAAGCTGCTGTGTGTCACGTTTGCAAAAAAAAAATGGCTGCTTGAAATCAGTTTTCAATGTTAAAACAAAGCATCTTGTTTTATGGAGTTACATGTCAGCAAGAACCTTTTATTCTAACATCCATGTGTCACAAAGGATTTAGACTGACTGGAAACTCTACCTGCAGCACCCTGACTGCCATCTTTGGAGCTCCCTCTAGTGGCTGCAGCAGAGCCAACATGCGGAGGGCTGCTGTCACTCCCTCTGGAGTCGAGAGGACTCTGGAAACAAAGTGTGATTTTTTTTTTGCAGTTACTCAAGCAATGTCGAAATATGAGTAGAATAATTAGAGTTCCTGCACAGCTAAAGCTCTGAAGACTGTCAAAGCGCTGATGATCGTGAAAAACAAAATCGAGTGTTATGGAACTATAACTTCTCCCGTGTTTTCCTCTGCGTGTTGATATAAGGTATTCATTTCAGGTTTGAACTCAGGATCATAAATTTTAGACAACAATAACAGACTATAAATGAGCTTACAGCAAATTTAACTCCTTTGGTCACAGATGGCGTATTGTTCGCAAACATTCTGGGACTTTCCTTCTCAGCAGTGACAGGGTTTTTCTTCCAGGCACTCAGGCGGAGCTTCTCCAGCACATGGATCTTCAATTCAAAGACAAACAGGAAGAAGCAGAGTTCAGTTTTCAGCCTCAACTTGCCGGGCAGATTTTTAGACCCGTTCCTTACGATCCAGATAAAAGATGCATTTTAAAGCTACGCGTGTGTAACCAGAGCAAACGTTAGGGAGGTCAGGCACCTCGTCGCGCAGCGAGCTGTTCTCTTGTCGGAGGGAGTCGATCTGTTGGCGCAGGCGGCTTTGTGTGGAGGCCCAGCGACTCTCCCTTCTCTTCAGCTCCTCCTGCAGGGAGCTCAGCTGCTGCTTCAACTCCTAATGTGAGAGGCAAAGGGAGAATAAAGGCAGACACATAAATATCTTCTTCTTGAGACCTTTTTTTTTTCATTAAATTTGTTCTCATTTGAGGTTTTTGTGAATATGTGACACAAACACAATAATTCATCTCAAAAACCTTATTTTTTTAGCATTAATAACTTCACTAAACAATAAGATGTGACATCCTTCATTTATATACATTATGTTTAAATCAAATGGCTCCACAGTCGTGTTTTGATTACTCCTGTATTGCTTATTTACACATCGAGCAGATGTGCATGTGGTTATTTTGCGGTCACCTGGATCTCTTCTCGTTCCTTTTTATCAGGAATAGCTCTGGCCGCTGATACGTGCTTCTCAAACAATTTGCGCTCCTTCTGCAGCTTCCTCGTCTCCTCTTTCTTGTGCTCCTCAAACTTGGCCACCTCCTCTGCTCTCATCTGCTCAAACTCCAAACGCTCTTTCCTACAAAGCAAACAGCAAAGTACAAACATGCATGACATAAGAAAGGAGAGGAATAACACACTTTATGAAAATATTCCTCCCAAAAGAAAACAGAGAGCTGGATTTAACACTGAAGAGGTTACTTCCAAATACCAGATGCAGTGTCTTTATATTTTTATTAAGTTTTTACACTTGCACACACTCCTTACTGAATTGCTTATGCAAAGAAGAACATATCACCTGAGAGTTTCCTGTTTTTTCTCGTTCTCCTGTCTGAGTTTGCTGAGCGCACCATTCTCCTTCCTAAATCTCTCAATCTCAATCTCCAGCTCAGCCAGTCTCTCCCTGAGCTGTCTCGACTGGATCTGCTGGCCTGAGGGCGACAACATGCATACACAACTGATAAATAATAAAACCACACACAGAGGAATGTGGGGTTTTTAACTGGCTCTACTATCAATTTTTTTATTTAATAAACACATGAAATCATGTAGCTGCAAGATTATAACACAAAATCAGAGTTGCTGATATTTTGTACAATAATAAGTTAATTAACATTCAATCAACATGAATTCTACTAATGCAATAATAATCAAAGAAAGTGTTTGTCTAACCTGTGTTCTCCTCTGGCTTTTCGGACTCAACAGAAGCAGCTGAAGGAAGAGGGAGTGGTGCATTCTGGGCTTTTGGCTTCAGGGAGGGGAATAACTTTGTCATGAGCTGGGAGGCAGGAGGATGTTCAGGCTCCAGACTGACTGAACAGATACCTGTGGCCTTGCCCAGCTCCACACCTTTGCTCACAGCCACCTTCCTCAACAAAGTCTTCTCTGGGGGAGAAATTTCTCTGGCTGTCGGCTTGGAAATCGGACTGAGCTCTTTGCTTTCATCGGCCGTGCCGATGGCAGCGTCCTCCAGGTCGTTCCATGTGTCGTCATCATCAAACACGACTCTCCCCTGCTCGCTGTCTTTGTCCTCTATCAGAGTGGAGTCCTCGCTATTGCTGTGGACACTCTCACTCTCCACATCATCCTCTTGAGCCACATCTGAAGATGAGTCTCTGAAACTATCCTCATCTTCATATGACCGTTTGTCATATGGTGGGTTAACAGGTGCAGGGAAGCAGAGGGAACTTTTGACCATTTTGTCGTCTCCACATTCAGAGCGGCTGCAGGGTGTCGTGTCAGAGATGTCGTGTTTGTCCTCTCTTTCGCCGTCCTGTGTCTCCTTAATGCTCTCTTTGTTCTCTAGTGTATCATTTCTTGTCTTTACAAATGCTTCCGGGTTCACAGAGTTGCTTTCACATGCTAAGCCACCTCTGTCCCCAACACTATTACACCTCTGAAATGCACCTTTAGGAGGTGATTTAATGGGAGTTGAAGAGAGCCGTCGCTGGTGGAGCCCCTTCACAGTCTGCAGCTGCCGTTGTTGATCCATCTGAAGAACCTGCAACCAATGAACAGAGGAGTATTAGGTATCTCACATTTTTACAGTGAGATGGATGTTTTCTGGGGAAAGATGGGTTATGTCTACATAACACACAACTAACAGTAAAGTCCTGGAGAAAGGGAACCCAATCTGGCAATTTCTTTAGAAATGCAATGGTAGATTCTGACCACTTGAGGACAGCAGAAATACCATCAACTCCTGACAGACCTCTTCATATAAAAGTCGTAATTTGATCATTTATCAGTTTAAAAATGTTGATTGTGACTGGAAAAAAAACAAAAAAAACTGTGTGACAAAAAAAAAAAAAAAATTGTAACACAAGGCATCCAAACATTCCAGCATTTGAACATGAAGTGTTGAATTAAAGCGTGAGGAGTTGGTGAGTTAAATAGAGCACCTTCATGACAAAGGAGGAGTTAGACGAGAAGGAGAGCTCTTCAGCCGCTTGCTCCAGCAGCTCAAACTCTCCCAGCTCCATGCTCTCCAGCTGTCGGTCGCACTCCCATCGCTGGAGCTTCTTCTGGAACGACAACTCAAAGGAATCCTTTATAACTGGGTCTCCTCCTTTAGACCCCCCTCCTGCTTCTGCCAATTCCACTTTTGAGCCACTGCTTTTTTCGTTTTCAGCCGTCCCTGCCTGTCCTAACCTCCCGCCCTGTTTGGTTGTAGGACATGGCTGAATGTTGAGACAAGGGGCTTTCACGGCCTGAACGGACAGAACTTTCCCCAGCTGATGTTTGGCTGGTCTGCCACCTGGTTCAGTTTGGACAGACTCTGGTCCTACTGTGTTCTGTCTCTGATGACTGCCTAAAACCTTTGTCCGTGCTACTTTACTCTCTGCTCTCTTATCGTGGGGTGGTGAACTGAGTCCCTTCAACCGGTTCTCCTTGTTGAGTGTAGCAGTTTTACGTTGAACAGGAAGCCGTGGGGCACTGTTTGCGGCTCCTTTCTGGATATATGCGGGCTCCGAGTTGCTGCGAGAGATTACTCTGGCTTGAGGCGGTGGTGGTCTGGAGTCCTTCTTTACATCCATTTTTTGGAACATAGCTTTCCGATTATTTGTAAATCTCGAAAGGCCCTCTCCTCGCTTCAAGAAGGCTCTCTTAGGAGGGGCTTGCACAGCGCTGGCTCCATCTCGACTCTGTTCAAGGAATAGGACAAGATTTGAATTCAATGTAAATTTGAATTTTTGAGTTTTTCCAGTTAAAGTATTTTAATGCAAAATACGGACAGGCTCCATTTATGAAGACAGTACATTGCTATATCAGGTTGTCACTTGCAGCATGCAAAACTCAAATGAATGGTTCATTATTGATACTTTTCAGCACTCGTGACACATCCTCTGACCTGTTGTTGCTGGGCAGACTTTAGCCGCTGCTCCTCCAGCTTCAGCTGCTCCTCGAGCAGCTCTTCAAATGTCTGCTTTTGACCCCCAATACCTGGCCTTATAGGTCTGGAGAGGAGGCAAACAGATCCAATCAGGAACATTTGTCAAGAAAAGCACACTCACACACTGATCTGAACAGTCTGATTTTAATACTATGTAAATACAAGATTATGTACTATTTACCTGTCGTGAAAGACTTTATCCTCTGTTCTGCTGTCGTCTTCAGTCCTTGCCACAGCATTATGTTGCATTAACGTGTCATCTTGCTCAGAAAAATGGCTCGCGTTGACACTCTGCTCCTCCTCATCTTCTCTGGAGTCTAGTGAGCCTAAAAAACAACAACAAAGCGATTAACCACCAAAAACACGTGAACCATGTGATGGAAGTCTGGGCAGATGTGCACTGGCTGTTCTACAGAAAACACAAATACCAAGAAACTGTGCAAGTGTCTTTCTCTAAACCAGGGATGTCAAACTCATTTTACATCGCAGGAGACATACAGCCCACTTTGAGCTTAAGTGGACTGGAAGAGTGAAACTACATGATAAATATGTAAAACTATAGAAAATGTTTTAGAAATTTATAGCCCAGACTGTCCTGTAATAATAAAATATAATTTCATTTTTATTCTTTACTGTGGACTACCTGCAAAAAACAAAAACAAAACGCATTTCTATGGTAGATAGTATAATTTAATTGTTTATCTATTAGTTACTGACTTTTGTGTAGTATGAATGGGCATGGAAGGGTCTTTATAAATAGGACAAGGTGTAAAATATATGAAACTACAGTGAAATGTTTCAAATCTATGTACTCCTTCACATTTCACACATTTGAAGCTGTGCTTTGGGCCGGTTTGGAGTCTTTGGTGGGTCGATTCTGGCTCCTGGGCCTTACATTTGAAACCTACATTTAAAATATTAAAAATATCTTACCCTCTTCCTCATCCTCACCCTCCTCAAGTGCTTGACCTTTGGGTAGCTGCTCGTGTCTGACAGCTAGTGGAAGTTGCTGTTCTGGTTGACGGCCAATCGTAGAGCCCTGTGGGACTCCACGGTGGTTTATATCAGGGCTGTATGAGCGCTGTGTGTAACGTGACCTGTGGAGCGTGTCCTCAACCCTCTCTGCTCCGGACATTTCTGAACTCTCTGTAAGATGGGTTATCATCACTTCAGTTTATGAAGCAGGAAAAATACATGCACACCACATTCACCCTGAACTCAAAATGATCACTTTGCAGTTGTTCGTGTAATTTCACTCACTGACCTCCTGTGCAGTGCTGGGATTCATTCAGAGTTCCCAGTAGCTTCTGCTGCTCTTCCTGGAGACGAAGCAGCTCCTCCAGCTGATGAGCTTTTAGCTGCTCCTGCATGTGCTGCTGCCATTTCTTTAACTGCACACACATATTACATTACATTCTAATTAGATATGTAGCTTAGCTCCCACTATGTTTTTCAGATGGTTTATGCCAAATTTAACCTAGATGTTTCTGAGTACCACTAGTTTCAGCTCAGTGTCAATCCACATGCGCTGCACATACTGCCAGTTGACATATAGTCTAAGTGTTTAATTGCATCTCTGTCCCAGCCAACCTAATTGCCTTATGGAAAAATACTATTAATAGCAGAGAAACGTAAAGGAGTGTGTGTGATGGAGGTGCATTAAGTATACAGGAAGCATTGATGTAATCAACACTGAAGTCCACACAGGGCCCAAAATTTGCATATATTAGGGAATCTGTGGCATTATTGTGACCTAATGTTCTTGCATTAGTAATAAACGTGTTACATTTAAGTTTTGTTTGCTTTGTAAGTCTGTCTCACCCTTGTGTCTATAAACCAGTAAAACTAAAGAGCCTCCCAGTATTGGTGTCATTTATGTTAGGTATTTTAAGTCCATCTGCTCAGATGCACGACAGTAGGGGGTAGTCATATATGCCAAATATATCTCCAGCCAGGGTTTCACTAAGAATTTATTTTCTACTTTTAACAATTTGATTGTCTCAAGTTACAGGAGACAACACCTTCAGAAAAGCACGAATGTCCGTACCTGTTCAAGCTTCATCATAAGGGGCAGATCCTGTGATTTGCTTGCAATCTCGTCCAAAGTGTCCAGCTGTCCATCTGCAATTCTCGTTGGGCCAGAGTTTAGACCGTTCACCGGCCTGTCAGACTCAGCCATCTCTGCTCCTGCTGCCCGTCTAAATGCATCCACACCGAGGCAGCTGCTGTCTGTAGAAGCGGGCAAAGGGGCAAAGTCGGAAGCGAAGGAATCGTCTGGCAACATGGGCGAAGATCCCAAGGCAGAGGTGTGCCGCAAGGGGCCAGCCAAATTCGGGGAGAGATTGAGGATCACTCCGGCTCTGGTGCTACTTGGCATCCACTGGGCCAAGAAGTCTGCCTGGGAGTACTGAAGGCCAGCTGGAGATGACATGATGGCCGCGATGTCGCAGGCAAGGTAGTCTAATCCGGGATCTAAACGAAAGATTATGGTGACAGGTTAAGGGTTAATCACGCCATGAATAAGCACCGTCCAACACGCTATAGCTGACGCCCAGGTCCAATAAAACTATACATAGAGACGTTATATATAGAAAAGACATCGCCTTTTTAATAAGAGACCGGTTTCGTCCTGGTTGCTACATAGAAGCCGTATAGTCAGTTCCAGATATTTGGTTACGAACAGTAATCTAAACACTGTCTATTTAGAAACATACGGCAGAATGGTGGCATTCATGACATAGGTACGTGCTCTTTTCATTTTTGGCAAATGTCACTTCATTTAAAAGGCTCGGCTTCCTCGTCGACACTCTCCCATTATTAGCAGGCTGCGTTTTATTTATTTCATAAAAACATTTCCCGGATGTTACACCGTAGTGACGACCCTGCAACATTAACAAACATCGCAAAACACATCGACATTACCTGTAACTCAGGAGAAAAGCGGGTTTACTGTGATGAAAGCGGGCGTTATACAAAGGTAACAAACAGAAAATTCGAAGCCTGCCGCCATATCAAAACAAAGCCCGCGAGACCAAAATAACACAACGACGAAGTTGTTGTTGCATTGTGGGTAACGTAGTCTTACATCACGCGTTTACTAACTTTATTAAAATATGTATTTTTATTTCATATAAATGATAACTAATGCTTTTTTTTTTTACAAAACATACTTTTTAAAACTGAAAAGCAACTTCTGTATACATGTAACAATAAAAAAAATTAACGGAGCAGATTTACGGAAGTTCTCGGAACTAGTGATGTCATATCCGGTTTAAAGTGAAATATATTTCACAATAACGGTCATCAAGCAAATGCAGTTTGGCGTTTGTTGAGTTTATTTTAAAAAAATTATTATATATTTAATATTTATCGGTGTTTAATGTTAATACACTATTATATATTATTTCTTTGTCCATAATAACACAATTTTGCTAAATAACTCGGACCTTGACTTTTATACTGACGTTTGCAGAGCGGATGTGTTATCCGAGAGCTGCGATTGGTCTATACAAAATACAGCTCTTACCTTCACGTTTTAGTAACTGAAAAGAGCTAAATGTGTTGACAAAATGGAAAAGGTTTCATGTAGTGTCCACGGTAAGTGGTAATGAGTCAGTGGTGATTAATTATGTGTTATAAAATGCTGAACTGGATATTGTGTTTGGTTTAAAGAGGTTATATTTGTGTTTTTATCCTCAGTAAAAAATGTTTGCTACCTACATGACAAGGCAGTTTAACTTAATAATTAGTTTAACATTCGGTTTAAATATTCCGCACTTCGAGTTTTTACGTGTTTCTAAAAAGAGACCTTTTTGTCACAGGCGGCGTGTGTATGTTAAAAACCGGAGTTAAAGATGGTCCAAATAAAGGCAAAAGCTTCTACGTCTGCGTTGACAAGCAAGGCTGTGATTTCAGTCAGCAAACCAGGTATTCCCATGATGACAACAGGTCACTCTACTGTATTTACAGACCTGAACCATTCGTTGTCACTGTGTTTGAACCACATAATAATCTCTTAACTATTCCTTAGCTATATCCTTACATGGCTTTTGTTCCATTCATCTCAGTAGCCAAGTTTACTACACTCATTAGCTCTTTCCAAACATCTGAGGTTAAGAGTGTTGGTTATTCAGTGATATATTGTTAAATTTATTGATAAACAAATGTGTGTGTTGCACAAATTTTTGTTTTATTGACGTGAATTATCATCTCTCTAGCGTTTCACCTTCACACTGCCTCCATCATGAAGATTCAATGGTGGAACTCCAGGCCCTCAACTACAGTCAGCAGCAGCAGGGCTATAGGTGTGTGTGAGAGAGAGAGAGCGAGAGAGAGAGAGAGAGAGAAATCAGAAATCTGAAACTGGATGCTTATATACAGCTTACATGACTAGATACCAGGTTGGTTAGACTTTGTCTTTAACTGCAACTTCCTTCTCGTTTTCCAGGTTGTTCTACCGATGTGTTGTAGGTAAAAAAGCAGGCCAGAGGTGGTGTGGAAATGTACCCTGGACTGCAGTAAGTGCTGTCACAGATTTCCCAACACACACTCTTTTTTTTCTTTATATATACATTCAGTATCTGCATCACCAACGGTGTCTGGGATTTATCGCATCGAGACAGTTATTACACACTAATTTTCAAGTTCTTGTCATGATCTAAGTGTTCACAAAACCACAAACATGGATTTTACTAAGAGTTATATGATTCCTGTATAGTTCGCTGGCCATACAGTCACAACATCCCTGATTTGCACCCAGTTGGGTTTTTGGTGCATGTCACTACCTATTACTGCTTTCTTTAAGCTCTCTATGACCACCGTTCACTAATGATATAAAATTCCCCCTTAATACTTAAAATGCGTAAATAAATATTTCATTTCAAAGTAACTGTTATCTGTATGTACTAGCCTACATTAAAGGTAAAGCACACACATACAGAAATTTTGCCTCAGCACATCCATCTGTTTATGCAGAAAACCAGGAGATAAACTCAGATAACTTTTTCACCGGGTCTAAAGATGTTTCTGTGTTAAACAGATTGTGTATTAAGACTATAGCACAAAAAGGGTATCTTTTACAAGTGTTGTTCTCCCAAACAATGACCCACTGTCCTGCAGAGTAGGCATTTTAGGACACATGCACCTGCTGAAACTTTAAACTGACCTGTCCCACTGCAAGCCTCATGGCATTCTTGTCTACATTTCTTAAAGCTAGACTTTTGTTTATGAAGTTGTAATTAAACAGGGTTATACCTTTTATCAGCTATTCATTTGTAGCCATATTGACAAACTAATAAGACATGCATTGTGATGAATGTGTGATATTGTAGGTTGTAGATGCCATCAGTTTCTTCTTTACTTTTGGTTAACAATTGAAGTTTGACTGACTATATAGACTATGAAGGCTTTGCGTAGATTTTGTTTTTTGTAAATCTACATTGTTACAGGTAATGAAGTGAGGGCATGTGTATCACATGCATGATATAACCCAAATTCTAATTAGAATAAAATTCATCATTCCTTCATTCGGACTCATCAGAATAAAATCAAGCATTCTATAAGTTTGTAGATATCTGCTTTGCTCTTTAAACTCCAATTGGTATTCAAATAAAAGCACATCCTTCCTGTGTGGAAAATGTGTCAGTTGACATCATGTTAACAGGAAATCTCACAATCATCACCCAGTAGGAAAATTCCAGTTTCATTACTACAGGTTACATATCAGTTGGTGTTGAAATAGATAATAGTTTGTATCACAAGTTCTCCTCACCATAAATTCTAGAATCATAAACAACAGTGTCCATATTCCTGAAGTACTTTATCGTAGTCGCGCTCTCCTTATAACCCATTTACTGAACAACTAATTGTAACTTGTGGAGGTCTGTATGATTTTATGTCTCCTATGCTAAATCTTCATTATTTGGTAGCCAAATGCATCAACCATAATTTAAATGAAGATTGACTTTTTGTCCTTTTGTGCAGAACTAATTTGCTTTGACTAGTTTGACTAATTAACGTGAGCCCTAAGAATTAAAAACGAGATAAATTAAAGTCTTAAGTTAGTGTTCTCACTACTCCACTAATGATTAAACTTGTACGAATTAGTCAATTCATTGGTCAGTCACTCAAAACAAAAGTAATCCTTAACTCTTTTGTATTTTTTTTTTTCCTTTAACGCTGTCTAAGTGTAATATTTTTACGGTTGTCCTGGCGTACGCATTGATTAACAAATTTATTATGTAAACAATCATAAGTTGCAGCCTTAAATAGGATGTAGCCGAATGGTATGAACAAGTATTTTTCTTATTCCGAATTTTTGTTTAATTTTTTTTAAACATTGCATGAGGGATTAGCTGTTATTAGACACTTTTCTGTAAATTTCTATGATATATTTTTTAAAAGTGTGCTGTGTTCCATGATTCCAGCCGGAAACAGAAAAGAGAAGCCCTCAGTCTGACACACAGTTACAGCACTCCTGTCTTCCACCTGTACGAAACCCCTTCAAGGCACCAAGCCAGGCAGACAAAGACTCAGAGTGGAGAAAGTTGCAGAACAGTAGACATGAGGAGAAAGAAGCAAGTCACGAGGCTGAAGGAAGAGCAAGGTATCAGAAAGAAAATGAAAGAAAACAAGCTGCAGGAGTGGAAGAAAAGGCAGAGGATAAGAACAGGTCGTCAGATACTTACCGTGGTAAACAACTTCCACAGGGGATGAAGTTAAAAAAGAAAGTCTCAAATGAGGAGAACAACCGTCCCAAAGAAAACGCTGTTGAAAAAAGAACTGAGAAGATTCAAGACACGCCCGAGCAGAACCGCATCAAGCAGGGAGAAGCAGAAAAGGGCATTTCTTCCTCCAGCGTCAAGACTGTTCATTCTGAGTCATCAAACAAACATCAAATCAAACAAACTGCACCAGTTTCTCACAGGAACATGCCTCAGCAACCATCTGATGCTGACATCTCTCAGGTGAAAGAACCCAAACAAACACTAGAAAAGAGCAACTCCAAATCTGCGTCCAGCAGCTGCACCCATGCATCCAGAGACTCTGACGACAGAAGGAGCCCCATACCTGACAAACCAAATCAGCCAGAGTCCAGTCAGCCCAACAGTCCCCAAGACAACGATGATGATGATGATGATGATGTGGTACTGGTGTCGGTGAAACCTGCTCCACAGAAGACTCCTCCTGTTTCTACCGTGCAAAAGACGCTGACCAACTTCCCAGGATTCCAGCCAGCTTCTAAGGTCAACGGTCCAGTGGAAAACCCCAAAGGGCTGCAGAACCTGCTCACCGTTCAGCTCCAGCAGAAAAAGGTGAGGGGAAGAGGAGACCACAGATGTCATGCATGAGCACTGCATTGATTTTAAACCCAACCTACAAATATTATTATAATATTTAAAAAAAACAAACAATTCTTGTCAACAAGATATGCATCTCAAACACACCCCCATTAAGAAATCTGTTTATCAACCGCCCTGATATACTTATATCAGTCGCTCCTAGGCTGCATTTCCCCAAACACAGAAGGAGGACTAGTTTGTAGGACTTGTAATTATGTCACAGTAAATAATCTGCAAGCTCTCAGAATGTGCTTTTCTCTTTAAATGGTAAAGTTGGCACTGTTAGCTACACTAGCTGACAAAGTAGGCTGAGGTAGCTGTTTGGCTGGTATTAGCTAACTGCTAATCCTTCAGTTTCAGCATTTATAGCAGCCCATAAATAAAAGTGGGGGGGAAAAGACAAGATGGAAGAAACGCCTTTCAATCATGTTATAAGTTTTTACATTGTGTAGTTTGTCTACCTGAGGGCACTCGCCTCAAACACAACAACCAGCTGATCAGGACAGAGCATAAAGTAAACAAGAAAATAAATAACCATGCATAACAAATGTTAGGGCAATCTGTTGGTATTTCAGTTTTCAGAAGAAAAAAAATGTAAATGGCCAACTGTCAGTATCAGCATTAAAAATCCTGCATCAGTCAGACTGTATCTTAATCTGTCCGTCAACTGGTACACGGAAAATTGGATTAAGAGTTTGCTAGTCAGTAATCAAAATTCAAAATACTGAACAATTTTATAAAATGTGGGAGATATTAATGTGTGCTGTAGTTGGCCAGAAACTCTAAATTCTTTGTTTTGCTCTATAAGACATGAATGTAAATATGTGTGACACACTCAAACAGTAACCTGGCTGCTGTAGCTTTTTAAAAATTCTGTTTTGATGCAGCCTGTAAAAGGCAAAATGGGTTTTACACACTTCAGTACTGTATACATCACAACATCAGCTACTGCAGAGCAGCTGGTTAGTTTAATACTCTGGCTTATGAAAGATCTTTTCACATGTGTCTTCACTCTGTCTTCAGGCCACTCTGTCTTCGGTAAATGTGGAGGCCCTGCCAGATAAAGGAGAGAGGTTGAGGACACAGGTTAAAGAGCTGGAGGAAGCCCTGGAGTCACTGAGCCTCACTGCTGCTTCTCAGCCTGGTAGGTGTCACACTGCACAATAGAAATGACACATGTGACAAGTGAAAATGTAATAATAAAACCAACAAAGTTTTTAGATTTGGCTGGATGTCTGTGTCTCCTCACTGTGCCTGTCATGTACAAACCCCTTTCAGAGTCTGAGGAAGCATGTAGCAGCACTGATTCTGGTGTCAGCACCACTCAGATCAACCCATTCAGCCGACAGGGTGGGACCATCCTGCTCCCTGCTCCTCCAGCCCTGGGCCCACACCATCATCAGGCCTCTGGTGGCTCTCTGGGGCTCCAGCTGAGCCAGGGATACACTCAGATGTATGGAGGTATGCCAAATGGGAAAGAGAAACTCTTCTGTAAAATTTGTAATAACTTTTTAAAATTTGAAGTAAGTACTTAAATACTGATGGCTGTTTGTCCTCTCCTATTGCTTGGTGTATGGTCTTTTTTGGGGGGGGGGCTTTCACTAGATTTATTATTACACATCGCTAATCATTCATTCTTAATGTTTCTAGCAGACCCACAGGCGCAGACATTTTATGGGGGCAGAATGACCAACGACCGTCTTCTGGCGGTGAAAAATGCCACCTGTGAGGCCATCGACCATCTCCACAAATCCCTGGAGTCCTGTCCTGATGCCGAGGCTGAGGCCCTTGATCCCAAGGGTATTAAGGTGTTACACACTGCTTCACTCTGTACTGTGGCAAAACAATCTGACAACAATGACTACATTTTCACAAAAGTTCAAAAATGAAGGGATCTCATAGCAGCACTCAGATATTCTACCTGATTACACAAGGCTTCAGTTACACTGCAAGCCTTAGTGCTCGGCTCTGTCAGTAAATAGTTACATTTAAATTGCAGCAACATTTTAAGGTTGGCCTTAGAAATATAGCATCTGATTGTAGCTCATAGTTTTAGATTACCATGTTCTAAAGAATCACATCTGAATATAATCTTTGTGTCCATATATTTCAGTTCACAGAGTATTTCATTTTTGCATCAAAAGATTTTCTTTTATGCACAAAACTGTCACAATTTAGATTGATACAATCTATATTTCCTCTTTTGATTGAGTCTAAGATTGCTGTATGTGATTGGTTGCTCAGGTGCCTCTCCTGGCCCATCAGAGGAAAGCTTTGGCCTGGTTGCTCTGGAGAGAAACGCAGAGTCCTTGTGGAGGAATTCTGGGTGAGTGTTTTTTACATGTGATTTTCTTCCTCCTCTTAAAGTTGGAAATAAGCCCGTGGGTCTGTTTGTTACATTTAATTTGCTATCCTGTGTACAGAAATGGTCTTTCTCAGGCCAGTCAGTTTGCTCACACAACAAAGAGAGGAACACCTCACTTTTTACCATTTCTTTATCTTTTTTCTAGTACATCTCATTTGTATTCTTTTTAATCAGCGGATGACATGGGTCTGGGGAAGACCTTAACCATGATTTCTCTCATACTGGCAATGAAGATGAAGGCAAAAAAGGACAAGGAAGAGAAGAAGATGGAGAGCTGGTTATCCAAAACTGGTAATGAGAACCTTTTGTCACTGATTCAGTGGGTCAAATAAAATCCAGCTAAATAAACTCAATCATTTTCATGAAATGCAAAATAAAATTACACAGTTCTACCTTTTTTTAAAGTTATTTCCTTGTTTTTGTGTCCAGACTGCAGCGTTGTGGTGTCTAAGGGCACTCTTATCATCTGCCCTGCCTCCCTGGTGCACCACTGGAAGAAGGAGATTGACAGACATGTCAAGACGGGCAAGCTGACGGTGTACCTGTACCACGGCCCGAACCGTGAGAGAAGTGCCAGAGTGTAAGAAAGCTGCGAACTTTCCCGCGCCCACGTGTGCACACACACACACACATCGCTGTTTATTTCTCCACTCTGCTTTTATCTCAGTGTCTAATGGTGCAGTTGCATCTTATTCTCTTTGAGGCCACACACAGTTCCCCTAGTAACAGTTAACTTTTTTTTTACCTTTATGCCAAACAGTTACATATTAAAATGTTGGTCATAGTAAAGCACTGTAGGAACAAGAGTGTCCTGGAAATGTTTTTAAAAGAGAGAGCTTGGAAAAGCCAAAACTCAGTACAGTGCTATATGTGACTAATGCGGACAAAAAGCAGCTCCACTGTTGTAACTGTCATTATTTTTGCAAAACACACCTCGGGAAAACATGCCGGCATTGACAAAATGAAATGATGCACACGGGGGAATTGAGATTAATGTGTGTACTGTAAATGTTTGATCTCATGTTCGTGCAAAGCAGCGAAGAGCAGCTCTGTCATTGTTTCGTTGACTTGTCCAATTTCTATAGACAGGTCAAAGCTGTTCTTTTCCCATTTGAAGGACATTTGAGTCACAAAAACTAAATACAGTGTTGTGCATGTGTCCACCAGACTGGCAGATTACGATGTGGTGGTGACTACCTACAGCCTAGTGTCTAAGGAGATTCCAGTCCAAAAAGAAGAGGCTGATAAACCCACCAAGGATAAGGAAGATGTGGTAAATTCTATGTATATGTCAGGAAGCAAAGTTTCTGAGTGTTAACACTGAAGATGATTTCTTAGTAAGATAAGAGCAGTGTTGGAAAGATCACGCTCAGCAAAACTAAATAACTTACAAATGCACTTCATGTCATTTTTCTTCAGCCGCCACGCTCAGCTCCTCTCCTGCGGGTATCCTGGGCCCGTATAATTCTGGATGAAGCCCACAGCATCAAAAACCCAAAAGTGCAGACCTCCATGGCTGTCTGTCAGCTGAGGGCCGGAGCCCGTTGGGCTGTCACTGGTACGCCCATTCAGAACAACCTGATGGACATGTACTCGCTGCTCAAGTAAGACAACAGCACAGTGAATACAAGTTTTTAACCCATCCTCTATTTTGTTGGCCTGCTGCACGTGTGTGGTCCGTTTTAATATTTGGGACAATTTTTAAGTATTTTCACAATATGGTGCAGATTGACAAGATAATACGCCTGTTTTTAATAGCTTGCATATAAATGGTAAATGGTAAATGGCCTGTATTTTGTATAGCGCTTTACTTAGTCCTTAAGGACCCCAAAGCGCTTTACACATTCAGTCATCCACCCATTCACGCACACATTCACACACAGTAGAGAGTGGAAATAAATCATGAAGGCCAGAACATTTCAACAGTTGAGCATCTTAAATAACTAAAACAACATATGACAAATCCTCTTCTCACCTTGGCTTGTGTATTTAAGCTGTGTGCCATGCCTGTTTTATACTTGAAGATAAAAACATGCAAAGGATATACCAGTGCACCCTCGATTACAGCTCCTCTGGAAAGCCTCCTTTCTCCTCTGTCCTCAAGATACATTTTCAGTCTGGAGGACTGAGCTTAATATTTGTTTCACAAGCAGAAGGATGGAAGATGGCGGAGACGAGGAAGCACAAATTAAATAAACACATTACGAATGATATATGTATTTCATGAATGAGATCCTGTTCTTTCACTGCGCTCCTCTGTCTTTTCAGGTTTCTGCATTGTTCTCCGTTCGATGAGTACAAACTGTGGAAAGCTCAGGTGGACAACGGCTCCAAGAGAGGCAGAGAGCGACTCAACATCCTGACCAGGACTCTGCTGCTCCGACGAACCAAAGACCAACTGGACTCCACAGGAAAACCACTGGTAGAGAGAGACACACACACACACACACACAGTCTCTGTGTGTGTGTGTGTGTCCACTGTCTTTATGGTAGCACATCAGGAAATACACACACTATTAAGAGTTTGTTTGTTTTTTATTTAATTGTGGCAAAGTATCTGTTAGCTTCTTGGAGTGTATGTTTAATTACAAAATATAATCAGACACTAAAACTGTTTTTTTGTTGTTGTTGTTTTTGTTTGTTTGTTTGTTTGTTTGTTTGTTTTCAGGTGTCTCTTCCTGATCGGACGTGCGAGGTGCATCGACTCAAACTTTCTGAGGATGAGCAGGCTGTGTATGATGTGGTCTTTGCCCAGTCCAGGTAAAAGTTTAGTTTCAGAAACGCATGAACCTTTGTGAAAAGCAAAGGCAGTGCTACAGTTAGTGGTTTCCTCAGCATTTTTAAAGACCAAGGTGTCAAGTATCAAGACGTTCTGTTTGTACTTTGTTCTTTTTCAGTATTTTATTTCCTGCATTTTCATTATTTACTTTTTTTTATTATTATTTTGACATCTTGATGTTTTTACCTTTTTGGGGATTGTGAAACTAGGAATTAAGTCCGTTCTAAAAAGATATTAATTGACAATGGCTTGGTGATTTATCAGTTTTTTTTTCTCTACTCTAGATCTACTCTGCAGAGCTACCTAAAGCGACACGAAGGAAACGATGTGAAGAAGGGAAGCACGTCCAGTTCTAATCCCTTTGAGAAAGGTGGGCCCCAAATTGTATAACACAACTCACCAATAAATAAATTTAATCTGAGCAAAGGTTGTTTTGCAGTCACAATTAAATATTATACGAGGTGCATAATTCAATTTATGTGTAGAAAACAACAACAAAAATGAAACTGGGAGCTGGGACGGCACTAATTTCCTTTTAAGTCAAACTCTTTTAGCAGTCAGTGTTTGCTATTAGCAGTAATGGTGATTTAAAATAGTGTTCACTCTCTCTCTCTCCAGTGGCCCAGGAGTTTGGTGTGTCGCAGGCTGATCCTGCTCCATCAAGCTCCCAGCAGGCTAAGCAGGCGTCCAGCACCATCCACATCCTGTCCTTGCTGCTGCGCCTCCGACAGTGCTGCTGTCACCTCTCACTTCTTAAGAAGGTACACACTTTCACATGCTGTCATAAGGCTTTCCAGATTTGTCTTTAATTAAAAAAAGAAAAAATCACTTACACACATAATAGTACAAACTGAATAATGCACACAAGTATTTCCTTCCTTCTTTGTCTCCTGTGCTCAGACTCTGGACTCATCAGAGCTGCAGGGTGATGGGATCGTCTTATCTCTGGAGGAGCAGCTCAATGCTCTGTCGCTCTCCTCCAGCCCCTCGCCATCTGGCCCTGATCCCAAAGACACTGTGGCCCTTAATGGCACACGCTTCCCCTCGCGGCTGTTTGAGGGCACCAGTGAAAGCACCAAGGTGGGCAAAAGCTCAGTACACTAACATCACAGTTACTGGCAGAATGTGAAAATGTGTGCTGCTGTAATGAGGTGATGAAATAGAATCAGGGTATGATTGTTCAAAATTGATCAAAAGTCACAATAAAGTCAGCAATGAAATCGCTGGGTGTGGATTGGTTGCCCTCGGTTGGAGCCTCTCTCCCCTGTACACGGTTATAAAATCACATGAGGATCTTTGCCACACAGATTCAGCTCTAAATTGTCATTTGACATGATTGTTTTCATGCTAAATGTTTTATAATTCGTAGGTTACCATTAGTCTTTGTTAGAGACCAGGGAAAATGCATAATGTGTGTGATGAGAGCGCATGGTGGTCCAGTTCAAAGTCTGTTTGTTATTATTAAAAGATGAATTTTCCTTCTAGATCTCTGCTATCATCTCTGAACTGAAGGCGATCAGAGAGAAGAGCAATGATCACAAAAGGTAAAACATTACATGTCACAATAACTTAGAGTTCATATCTTTTTTTCACAATTAATAAACCAATTTTTATGTTACCTTCTCACGTGTGGTCTTCATGGTGTGTCATGCCTTTATTGTCCAGTGTGATCGTGTCCCAGTGGACCAGCATGCTCCATATTGTAGCAGTTCATCTGCAGCGGATAGGGTTAAAGTACAGCGTCATCGATGGTACCGTCAGCCCTAAACGCCGCATGGACCTGGTGGAAGAATTCAACACTAACCCAAAAGGACCACAGGTAAATTTCTCAGTTCTTCACAAATGGAGCATCTTTGAATGAAGCCGAGGGCTTTTTTTAATGTAGATTTTTTTTTTCTTTCTTTTTTTTTTAAAGGGGGTAGGGCCAGGGTCGTCGCCCCCTGCTGGCCATTAAAAGAAATGCAGACTTAAGGCATTTTTGCGTTGGCTCTACTTTTCAGTTCCAGAAATGAATTTGTTCTTTTACAGAGCGCATCAGCACTCTGTTTGCACCTCTAGGTTGCCCACCTACCTGTGGAGAGTGTCTGTTGTTAGATAGGGCTGGTGTCAAAAATATGTGGTACAGTCTAGTCTGATGCCTTGATGCCATACGTGCATCTACTTAAAACTTCGGATGAGTTGGAAACTGAGTGACCGCAATGTATGGTTACCATACTTCTAACCAACAGGTGGCAGTAATTCACCAAGTAAAGGGGTTGACATGAATATCTTTTTTCACAATTAATATTTTCACAATATAGAAATTAAGATGTTATAATCTTAATGAAACTCAGTGTGTTTATCTTGAGGTCTGTGAAATGTGCAGAATGGATTTACATCCTAATAAATGTATTCAACTTTTATATAAAAAATAAAAACAACTTTTATACAACTAACTGCAAGGAAAATCCACATGGCACATTTTAAATCAAGAGCAGCAGTCCTATATTTCAAATGATAAAATTATCACACCAGTGAGAGTCAGAGGTTTAAACATTGGAATGAAATTGGTATCACTTTCTACCGCTCAATCAAAATAAAATTTAGAAATACAGAAGACTCAAATTTAATGCTTTTTTTTTATACTGACATGTATAAAACCAGCAACAATAAGGAACGTTATTATTATTATTATTCAGACATTATTCAGAAGATACATTCAACTAATAAATTAGAATCTAAGTGGGAGAAAGACTCTGGGACCTTCCATTACAGATGACGATTAGCAAAATATGAACCTGATCAGGTTGAACTCTACAATCTCAGAGGCTTGGAAAGAATTCTGCTGGCAAAAACCTATTACGATATTTTATAACCCCTACATTAACCTGTGTACAGATAGGAGAAACAACGACAAATGGACTTTTCATTCTGTACAGTTTATTTATGTAACACTGCGAGCAACTTATCTGTAAAAGACAAATGCTTATTAAGAAGATTGCTTGTGCAGCCGATGGGAAAGCAATAACCTGTAAATGGTTGGAACCTGAACCCCTGATTAAGAATGACTGGATGACACAGTGAACAGTATCAAAGGCATGAAGAGATTTACTTTTCTTTAAACTTAGACACTGATCAGTTTACAAAAAACTGTGAAAAAATGGATGCACTATGTAAAACAGCGATGTGTTTAAAGTGCCCTTTTCCTTTACTTTCTTTCTTTTTCTTTTTTTTGTGTGTACCTGCACTGATAATCTGTGCATACATGTAAGGCCAACTGTTCCTGTTTTTGTAATGTTTGCTCCGTTTGTCAGTTAAATAAAAAGTAAACAACAAATAAATTAATTATATTAATATGTTAAAAACAGAAAATGCTGCAACACGGAAATGTTAACAATAATAATAATAATAATGGGACTTCTGGATTAGGTGTGATAGTTGTACCAAGTGTGCTATGCAGCTGAGTACTAAGCATGAAGGCAAACTGATGAAAATGAGTGTAATCAAACTGTTTTGTTGCACAACTATAAATGTATAGTGCTACCTAATTGTTCTGGTTTTTGCTTCAGGTGATGCTGGTTTCTCTTTGTGCCGGGGGGGTTGGACTAAATTTGATCGGTGGGAATCACCTGTTCCTCATTGACATGCACTGGTGAGAGCCACGTTGTCATTCAAAGAGCCAGAAAAGTATTGCTTCTGTTATTTGCCTCTCTCCGTTTAATGTAGCAAGCTGCATTTGAAATATATCTGTTGTGCAAAGAATTTTCTCCACATTTTATCCTTTTTTTTTTTTTTCCAAAATATCCTGTGCCTTCACATTTTGTATTATGAAGAATAGCAAAACACATTTTAAGGGTAGTTCAGTTATAAACAAACATGTGCACACATCACACAATGCATTCTGCAGTTTTGCAGAGATTATGTTATTTCAAACTTAAGAAAAATTTCCAAATGATAGCAGAAAGTCCAGTTTCAACTCTAACCCTTTAACAGGAACCCAGCTTTGGAGGATCAGGCCTGTGACCGAATCTATAGAGTGGGACAACATAAAGACGTCACCATCCACAGGTGACGCATCAGCTTCTGAGTGGATCTCCACAAAATTTCTAGTTTGCATCTTTATTTTTAATTTTTACTAAGCAGGTCCTGGTAACAACGATGTGAAAACTAAGCTTCTTTGTGCTAATAGTTTTTGTGTATGTGTGTCTGTGTGGCATTGTCAACAGGTTTGTGTGTGAAAACACAGTCGAGGAGAAAATTTCCACACTGCAGGCAAAGAAGAAGGAGCTGGCTCAGAATGTGCTGTCGGGAAGAGAAAACGCCCTCTCTAAACTCTCTCTGGCAGATCTCAAGATCATTTTTGGAGTCTGAATAAAGAGCTGTACCAGCTGACCAACAGCTATTCAGACATGCATTCATGTGTGAATGTATTAGGTTGTAACTTTAGAAAATCTTGACATTAAAAATAATAATAATAACACCGGGGTAATGCATTACTTTAAGAGTGCCGTGTGATTTGTTACACCAAGGCTAAGAATTTTCCTCCAAACACTGTGAGCCATAACTGAGATGTTTAGATAAGTTACACTAAAGAACATATTTGAGCTTTCTGTTGAAGAAAAAAAAAAGTCTTTTGACTGCTTCAACTGCAGATGGTCAAATGCCACCGCTGACACACAGCTGGACAGTATTTAAAAAGTGTCAGTGTACATCTTTCAATAGTTTCTTACTATATTTTGTTAAATTACATAATATTTTCCTCTGTATACTTTTGTTCTTCTGTTTCTTCCACCTGATAGTTTATTTCTTTATAGATTATGATTATTATCTTTTTAGATTATTATTGCTGTATTTGTGTTGTTTGTGATGTAATGTTACAATAAACTCAGGTGATTGACGTTATTAGAAGTGACTTCTAGTCTGTGCTGTAAACTGAAATGATTAAGCAGCTTTAGAAAATTAAGTAAGGTTTGCTCAGTTGAAAAAACATGTTGCTCATATTGTGGCTTTTAAAGCATTTCAGTATTGCACTTGTGATTATTAAAATATTTTACAATGAAGAATAAAAACACGAGTGGATGACGTGTTTTTCTTTTGTGCTGTGTAGGAAAGATGTGTGCTATACTTAAACAAGTATAATTAGTTAGCAGATGTATGCCTTGATTTCTTGCTCTGACCGTCTGTCTTCACCAGGCACCGTGTTTTCAATGCTCGGAAATACATATGCAAAGTCAGTCACTGACTCTTGATGCCTTTTGGAAATGTCAAACATTTGGCGCCAGAACAATTGAGAGAAAATATGTCGTTAAATTATTTAGTTTGATTTTTGTAATGTATGCAAGACATTTCTTTAAACTTGTAACGGGGCATAAAAGTCAGAAGTTATGTAAAGCAATAAAATAGTCGTTTGCTACTTATAAATCACTTATTCACATTTTGTTTCGATTAAAGTTAATTATCGCAAAACACTTTTTTAGTACCTCAGCAAAAATAAATGGCTTTTTTTGGTAAATACTCTTTATGGGTGGTATGTCGGACGATTAGGTGCAGCATTTGAACGCCTCTCGTGACTGCGGGCGGTAACTGCCCCTGCGTTCAGCACAGCCCTCAGAGCTGCAGAGCTAGTGCAGTCTGTAGTACTGTCCTACCACCAGGTACGGCAGCGTCCTACTCTGTCAACACGGGGGCCTTTTCGAGTGCA
>VVHJ01033691.1:9747-37857 GCA_015107715.1 Tylochromis polylepis
GTTAGAGTTTAAATTTTTTTTTTTTTTTTTACATTTTATATTTTCTAAAAGTTTCAAACATTTCTTTCTTTTTTTTTCTATGAGTATTTAACTCAAGATGTCAAACTGTCTGTTCTTTGAGTTATTGTTGTGTAGTAACCATGTACACAGTTAAATACCCACTTATACCACATGTGTAAACGATTAAGCTTATGATACAAAACTCCACCAGGTTCACAATACACTGCTGATTGATCACAGTCCTCACAGGATTATCAATAACCTCTACCAGACCTAGGCCTGTGTGGCTATGCTGACAGGGGATTCCCCCTCATAACTGAGAATCTTACTGGATGGGGGTTTGAGACAAAATAGCAACTTGTTTATTTGCTCTTTCTGCATTGGAAACTGGTAAACTGCAATTTTGGGACATTGTTTTGAGAGAGATCTGCTGGCAGTGAAGTTAAGATCATGAAGCTGGGAAATACTGGAAAGTCCGGTTGTTCTTCTTGGTGGATCTTTTTTGTGCATAGCTGTAATTCTTGGTTTGTGTCACATAATTTATGAAGCCGTGCAAATTTTTACCTTAATATAATTTATATTTTTCTGAGACACAAGCCCCCAGAGTACATCTTGCTGTAATAGTTATAGCGTATATATGTATGTCTCTTCCCTAACTTCTCTTTTATGCGTTAACCAATCTGGATGAAGGTAACTATATAAACTGCCTAGAGTACCAGGATTATCAACATCTATATATTGTTTGGAAGTTACTTTTAAAACAGTCAAATCCTTAGAAATTATATATATTAGATGTAGTCGCTGATCTCAAAACGAATGGAGATGTTACATCTACGTTACACGTAGGTTGTATTTTAAAAATAAATTTTGCTAAACAGGTTTTTGTGCAGTGTCTGTAATTGATTTGTCTTATACAATGACTATGTAGCTTTTACATAAGAACAATAAATGTTTTTTTATTGTATTGTATTCATTAGTTTGGTGTTTGTGAGCAGGGTTTTTTTTTGCCATATGAAGATGAAAGGAATAAAATGATAAATTAACAAACATGTCTATTTTTTTCATTCTGTGAAGTTAAAATTTTACTTAAAGATCCTGAAGTTTTTGTGAAAATTAACCCCGAGCTATTTCTAAGGGTTTGACTCCGCCATCCCAGGGATGGCCCAGACTTTAACTGAAAACCTTTCTTTGTCTTCAGCGTACGGGAACACGGCGCCGCTATCAGGACGATGGAATTTCCGATGATGAAATTGAAGGAAAACGAATGTTTGACCTGGATGAAAAGCTGGAGTGTGGGAGATTCGGCAGTGACTTGATCAAACACATGGAGGGCAAAGGTGAGACTAGAATACTGAGATTTCTTTTTTTTAAAACAAAACCTTTTGTGATTATATCTAGAGCTCTGTGAGATGTGTTGATGTGTTATTTTTTTTTTTGTGTACTCTGTTGTAAGAGGCTATCTACAAATTTCTTGTCTCTTGGGTTTTTTTGTTTCGTTTTTGATATGTGTATCTTTTTTTTTTCAGAATTCACATTTGAATACATCCAGAGGGAAGGACTCAGGGACCCCATTATCTTCAAGACTACTGATGGCCTTGGGATGCAGTAAGGGACTGATTTCATTCGAAAACTCTTTTCATTGTGTCTTCCACTAAACAAAAGTAATAATGAAATTATTACCTCTCTTACAGAATGCCAGATCCTGATTTTAGCGTGAGTGATGTCAAGTTGTTTGTTGGTAAGTTCCTATATCACGAAAAGCACAGCACTACCTCAGAAAGCCTAAATATTTTCTTTTTTGTTTTTTATGACACTGCCAGATGGAATCTTAAAATATAATTACACTTTATAATAATATATTTACAATTGTATAATGTTTTTGCACTGCATTGTTCAACATAAAATATTGTTGTCCTAATCTTTTTTTTTTTAAACACCTCTTGATTTGATTTTTTTTTTTAATTATTTTTTTCATTTTTTGCACCCATGGTCTAGAAAATAGTATGGAGTATTGTAACAGCCCCACAGAGCACTGAAGAGTTGATTTTTAATTTGTGCACTCTTCTGCTCATTGTGGCTCCATAGTGTAGTAGTTGATGGTTAGTGGGATTTTTTTTTTTTTTCAAAAAGTTTGTGCATGTTGGAAAAAATGGAGTGAAGGTCACAAAATATTGATTATAAATTGGTGAGTGTTATACACTGTAAGTAATGATTATTAGGCTGTCAAATTTGGATTTGATTGCAATGATCTCAGTTGACATTAATGCGCTTACAGGTAGTCGACGTATTGTAGATGTTATGGATGTGAACACCCAGAAGGGAATTGAGATGTCGATGGCTCAGTGGCGACGATACTACGAGACGCCACCATCAGAAAGAGAAAAACTCTATAACGTCATCAGCCTAGAGTTCAGTCACACCAGACTGGAAAACCTGGTGAAACGGCCTGCTTCGGTGAGAGTTCACACAGTTTTACACATGATCTTTACAGAAACTGTAGTTGTTGAAGCAACTGTTTGGGGGGGGGGTGACAAAAAAAAAACTAGAACCACAACTTCACCTTTAGTTATTGACCAACTGTGATGTGTTAAGGAGAAAGTGATGCCGGTAATCAGAATAGTCTTGGGTTTGCTGCTGAAAGTTTAAATGTGTACTTTTGTATTACACAGGTGGACCTTATTGACTGGGTGGACAACATGTGGCCCCGTCATCTCAAGGAGAGGCAGAGAGACTCCACCAATGCCATCATAGACATGCATTATCCCAAAGTACAGAAGTGAGTAAACTAACAACATTTAACATTTGCTGTGCTATAGAGAAACCACCGTCATGTCTCTTTCCTATATCAATGCAAATGTAAGCTAGCTAATCTTTATGCCCGCTTCTGTTCACATTTTAATCTTGTTTTATGATTTTCAATCCTGCCTTCATGTCTCTCAGGTACTGTCTCATGAGTGTGCAGGGCTGCTTCACAGATTTCCACATTGACTTTGGAGGCACTTCCGTCTGGTACCACATTCTGAGAGGAGGAAAGGTCAGTCTGAATGCCACACCACACAAGAACTATAGATTTAACAAGGTGTCCATCCAAATAGTTGTTAACTTTGGTGGGTTTAACAGGCACATTTCTATGTGCACGTGGGCTGTTATTGCACAGTTGCAATGCTAACTACGAGGCCCACATGCAGCAGAGGAGCTATGTGTGCATCTCTGCACTCACAGTGGGTTTCCAGAAGGGGAATTTGTTTCCCACTTTACAGCCTTTACCAGTGAGAGAAATTTGGTGTCAGGCATTAAAGGAGAATAAGCAAGAAGGAGAAGAAAGGTGTATTTTACTGAAGATGCAAACATTGAGGTTACTGCAAATGATAAGTTGGAGCTATTTCTGAAATGGAAACAAGTGTGCAGGAATTCTGAACATAGTAAAGGTACATTAGCTAATTTAACAATTGCAGCTTTTGCATTTAAAAAATCCAGGTAGGCTGCTGTGCTTACAGAGACTCTGACACCACTGCCTGTAAAAGCTGGGTGAAAATTTAATCTGGGACAGCCCTTTTCTTCAGTCTTACTTTCAGAATAAATCATAGTATTATCTTATGTTATCACACTTCCTGTTAACATACTGTAAATACTGATGGGGACATTTTTATGAGTGCATGTCAGTTCCTTTACTAAATTCAATTCTTGTTAGCAGACCAGAGGGAAGATCAAATTATGCAGTTGGCATGCATTGCAGATTCTATGATTTACTCCCCCCACCGCCAACAGGTGTTTTGGCTGATTCCACCCACACCACAGAACCTGGAGATGTATGAGAACTGGGTTTTATCGGGAAAACAGGGAGACATCTTTTTGGGGGATAAGTGCCATGACTGTCAAAGGATAGAGCTCCACCAAGGCAACACCTTCATCATCCCATCAGGTCTGTTCTGTAATAGAGTAATAGTGTTAGTACATACGGTTACATAAATTGTCTCTAACCTCGTTTGTAAGCCTCTCACACATGTAAGCAAGCAGCTTGTGTTTAATATGTTGTAGGGTGGATCCATGCCGTGTACACACCAGAGGACACATTGGTGTTTGGGGGGAATTTCCTCCACAGCTTTAACATCCCTATGCAGCTCAACATCTACACCATTGAGGATCGCACACGGGTGAGCAGCAGCTCAACAGCTCACTGTTTAAACTTCTTTAAAAATCACTTGAAATTCTGGAGTAATGCAATACATGATTCAGGGCCTTGTAGAAATTACAAGGGGGGAAAAATACATTAGTCACATGAACATTTCTAAAAAACTTGACTTTTATTTAAAAAACAAACATTTAGTACCTTCTCAGGTATTCCCACTGTAGAAATCTGATACCAATACTGTCATTTTCTCAAAACTGAAACATGTATGCATCTTTTGGTTCTTTGATGCGAGTCCAGGGGTTGTTAAGCACTATCCACACAGTTGCAGCCCACTGACGGGGTTACTGCAGTTCATTAAAAAGTCTGAAAAGAAAAACTAGGCCTTAAATTGTCTGAGAGCTTGCTATATGTTATCAATTTGGAGATGCTGTAACTTTAACTGGTAGGTGAAATCAAAACTAGCTATAGAAAATAGGAAGTTTATTTTGAGACAATGTCACGTTTCTTTTCTTTTCTTAAATTTAGCTATAACACAGGTTAGGTATTCGGCTGGGTTAGCCCACACACACAGGTGTTTAGCTTGTATCTGGACTGCTGTGTCTGCAGTGACACCATATTTTTTCCATTTATTTCTAAGAAGAAGTGAAAACGACAGCCACCTTGTGACAAATGCTTCGTTTTTGTGGGGCCTGACAGTAGCTGTTAAACAAAACAAAAAAACATAAAAAAAAAAACATACTTGCATAAGTGCAGTTGAAAATAAAAAAAAAAAGACATTTAATTACTAACAATTGTAAATGCATTAAGAGCATGTAACTTCCTACATGTTCCTATAGGAACACATGGAATATCAGTGTCCCCATTCTGTATGTGGTCTGGCTCATATTATCGTCAGCTGTTTACATTGATTGTTATACATAATGTTTCTGTTATTTGTAAATGTTTATCAACCTATAATTTATAAGTATAAATAGCTTAATTACTACTAAGTTAGTGCTAAATATGATTTTGAGCAGTGTTTAAAATGATCCTTTACACAGTTTCTAAAAGAGGAAAGGGCAAGACTTTCAACATTTTGCTGCAGTTTAAACACTTTAACTGACTTTATAATCAATAATAGGAGCTTTTAATTGTAATAGAAATAGAAATGAAGATGAAAATAATTGAAAAAGCAAGGCGACACTTTAGCTCAAACGAGTGACCTGACATACCCATTGTTCAACGCAACTGCTTTTATGTCCATCATGGTTCTTTGGACGTTTTATTTACCTGCGTAAAAATGGTGAGCGTTACAAACTGGCCTCAATCACACAGAGTCTGGATACAAATATACAGAAAAAGAAACAGCACTTTTTATTTGTTGTAAATATTTTAATCATCCATCATATTGATAAGTCTTGGTACCTGAGGTAGTTTGAACCAATCCACTAGAGGGAGTTCGGGAACAGAAATGGAGACATAAGTATATCATTATTATATGAGATTTAGCAGTTTTTCCTGGTCTGTTTTTATTGCCATACCCTAGGTGCCAGCAAAGTTCAGGTACCCGTTTTACTATGAGATGTGCTGGTACGTCCTGGAGAGATACCTTTACTCTCTGACCAACATCTCGCACCTCACCCCTGAGTTCCAGAAGTACTCCCTCAGTATAGGTAAGGATAAATGTACTCAGACAAACACTGCTGTCCTCTTTTTTTCCCCGTTATCCTAGAGAACACAAACATTTGTTTTTCACTTACTTTAACTTTAAACACTACATGCTTCCTGTTTTAAGGCTTAACACCAGCTGACCTTGAAAACAATACCTACACCGGTAATGGTGCCTCCAATGGAGATGACAGTGATGATGAAAATGAGGACATCAAGATCAAGGAGGAAGATGCCCAAGAAGAACAACCAGTCCAAGTTAGCAAACCCCGGCCCGTGCTGACCCCCTTTGAGCTGGAAGGACTGTGGAACCTTTTAGGAAAACTGGAGGGGCTGCCAAGCCACAAAAAGTGTGTCCCTGAAGGAATTGCGAATGCTGCAGACCTGCTTGAGGACATGAGGGTGAGTGTCACCAAAGTTCCTTGTGTTGATCAACTTCGAATGTAATCACATGTTCTACGTAAGCAGAACATACTCATCTTTCATCTCCATATTTTTTGTCTAGGCTGTTCTGACAGAGTGTGCCGATGACAGCCCTAAGCTAGCCTACACTGGAGAGCCCATAGTCAGATGGCCTAAAAGGGTGAGTAGTGAACTATTTTTCTACGCTTGCTGGGAGTACATGGGAGGATGCTTCTGTGAGCAAATATGTTTTAGCCTTTTGGACTTATATTAAAACATTGCTACATTGTTAACTTTAATAAAAATTTATTTTTTAATCATCTGCCTAATGTTTGTGTGACTCCATCATAACATGCTTTTTCTACCCCTTGCCTGCTGGTCTTGTGTATGTAGCCATCATGGTACCACCCTCCCATTCCTCCTCCACCTGTTCTTTACCGTCCTCGCTTGGGTCCCACCCTCCACAAGCCTCTGGGTCAGAAGGCCACCAAACGGTCTTCTATCTCCGCCCTGAGACGAAGACGGGTGAGGTGCAAGCGCTGTGCTGCCTGCTGTAGGAAGGAGTGTGGCAACTGCCAGTACTGCCATGACATGAGGAAGTTCGGTGGGCCTGGACGCATGAAGAAGAGCTGCATCATGCGACAGTGTCTAGCAGTAAGACTTCATACCCATCATTGTATTTATATACACTGAACCAAATGATGCTGTCCATCTGTAAATGCATGCAGAAGAAACACTGAAAACTGTTAAAACATACTTTTACTGAAGGTCCTCACTCTAAAGTGTATTGACAAACTGAATTGGATAATTATTCTAAAGTTTTCTGCTGAAGAACAGACAGCTGAGTAAAAAAACAAAAAACAGGCAGGTGTGTTTGGGACCCTCTCACTTACCGTCTAATGCCAAAATTTACATCACTCTGACCTTTGCCGACTCACAGATGCTGAAAGTATAATCAAGGCTTAACAAATGTGCTGTCAGTGTTATATGTAAAATTTCAGGCTTTATTTTGTCCACCACCTAGCCTGCCTTACCGAACACAGCACGATGTGCCATATGTGGAGAGGGGGAGTCGGATGAAGCGAATCCAAGCACTCACACCCTCATGGAGTGCTCTGTGTGTTCACAAATCGCCCATCGACAATGCATTAAGGTGCGTCTGCTTCAGATCTTGTGTAGGGTATAAATTAAGCACATTACACAGTTATTGCCTTGATGCTTTTTGTATTTGTGATCAGGTTTTGTAGTTTCCATTTCAAATATTTACCTGTTGTGTTTCAGGAACCTGGTGAGGGGAAGATCAATAAGGACTTACCGAGCTGTTGGGAATGTCCCAAATGTTACCAAGGAAAAGATTCAGCATCAGAGGTGCCTAAATATATTTCTTACATTTACTTTGATTCCTTCTCTTATTGCTTTAGTCAATTCATTCTTTAGGATTCCTTTATTCTTTATCAGCCACTTCCTGTTGCCCTATAGTTGATGTTGATACACAAATTAATAATGACACTCCCACATCAGTCTTCCAGCGATGAGGAAAGTGAAGAGTCAGAAGGTTCAACCTCCTTGCCACAGTCCAAGCTTTCATACAGGGAAGGAATTGGCGTCGATGAAGAGGCGAGTCCAGGGAAACATAGCAGACCCCAAGGCCGGCCAACGGCACCACCGCCTTCTCAGAAACTCCTACTACAGCATCAACAGAGCCGCAAACGAGCAACTGAGCTTCAGCTCAGATATAAAAAGAGGGTAAGTTGGGGATACGTTTAAGTTTGTTTTTGCATTGATTTGGATTTAATTTAGTTGCTGAAGATCTTTTTTAAATTGAAACCCCTGTTTGGTGAAACTTTCTCTGACTTAAAACGCTAAAGTAACACTTTATCTATTCATAGATTAGTTTTTTCTGTACTTGACACTTCCCTACATCTTTTTTTATTTATTGCAGCTGAAACTGGATCGGACCAAAATCTTAACAGTAAGTGGTGCACTTATTTCTGCAGTTATTCTGTATTGCATTTGAAACTGTTGCAGTTGTGAAACGTATTTCATCAACTTTTTTTAATGTTTTATATCTGCCAATGACACAATTCTGTACAGACCTTTTTCTAGCACTGCATTTTGTGTCTGAAACATGTCTTATTATTGTGTTCATTTTCCCTCTAAACAGAAACCGTCGTCTCTAGCTCATTCTCCGAGGCTGCTGGGCTCCAGGGTGCTGCCTCGTCTGCGCTCTCCAGTGAGCAGACTACCTCAGGGCAGAGGTCAGGGTTCCACCTGGGCGAATGGGTCCTCTTACCACAGCAATCCAGTAGGGACCGAGTCTTTTGAGCAGCAGCAGCAGTCTTCCCATGGTCTAGTGCTTGTACACAAAGGAGAGCCCCGCAGGGGGAGAGGACGAGGTGTGAGGCTGCGGGGAGGAGGGGCAGGAAAAGGCATCAGAGGTGGTCAGAGCCATGCAGAGTTGGAAGAGGACAGTGAGGACACCAGCAGCAGCAGCACCAACAGCAGCAGCAGTGACGACGAAGAAGAAGAGGAGAGCGGGCAGAACAGCAGGAGGGGAGGTGATAAAGAGAACCAGCCACAGTTGAGGCGGGAAGGACAGGCAGCCAAAGAAAGAGAAGAGGACGGGTTTGAGATGGCCAACCAAAATGGAGCAGATGAGGATGACGAGGAGGAAATGGAGCAGGACAGTCGAACAGGGGACAGAGATACAACATATCTTAATAAAGTCACACTCCAAAGGCCAGCCAGAGCCAAACAGGACCCATCAGCCATTGTCCCCAAATTAGAGGCTGTCGCCCCTCACACTGCCACTTCCACAGTACACAGCCAGCCCCGAGCCCTCCTCAGACCCCCCATTAGAAATCGCAGCCCCTGTCCTGATCAGCACTCAAATAGGCACACACCACCGCAGACACGCAGTGGACACACTGGCACTCGCACTTCCCACTCAGAGAGACTTGAGGCCTCGAAAAGAATGAGACTGAGCAGGCCAGCCAAACTGAACAATGGAGCTTCCTCCTCTTCATCTTCTGAGCTTCCCCATCTCCGCATCCCTCTCTCTGCCCTGCAGGAAGGAGGGGGCGAAGCAGAAAGGGGGAGTGTCGGGAATAACCCAAGTTGTGAGAGAGAGGTGTGGGTGTCTGTCTTCCGCTACTTAAGTCGTGCAGATCTCTGCGTCTGCATGGCAGTCTGCAAGAACTGGTACAAATGGTAAGACCTCTTAACTGACACTTCACTAACAAATCTCCTCAGAGGGTTTTTATTTCGCTACACTCATAACAAGCAAAGTAAAACCTACACATACAGGCCGATTCTACCTAATTTAAATGACAAATCACTGACGTTACTTGTGCCAGCTACAAATGATGGCTTGTTCTCTGGTTAATGTGGCCTCTATAGCTGGTGTCTGCATTCAGATAAGAGAAGCTTCACAGTTTTAAGAGAGCTTTACAAACCCTACTGGACTTTTTGTTTTTGTATTTCAGCAAATTGGTGACTATTACCTGGCTGGTCACCTCAGCATCTCAACACTTTTATCTGATATTTATGATAACTCTGAATCTGGACCTTTTTCTTTTAAGTTGTTCAATTATGCCAGATTACAGGTGTGAATCACATGTTTGAGGTATGTTTAACTGGCCCATCACGTGGGTCGTCTCAGTTTCAGGTTGTAGAGGGAGGATGTGAACAGTGAACATGTTGCCACAAAAACTTTTTTTTCCCTTGTCTTTTATAATTAGTTGGCAGAAAGGCATCTTGAGCGCTGAATAATTTTGCTTCTACCACTTTTTAAATGTTAAAGAGATGTTAATGAGATTCAGTTGGATTTCAATCTTAAAAATCAATCCAGACCACTTTGATTTGTATTTGTTAAAAGGCCCAGTGAGCCCTATTGAAAGCCTAAAAGATGGTTTATTTAGCCTGTATCGCTGACCCATATATCTACAAATGTATGGATATGTTCTTTATGCCTCTGTTTTCGTATGTAGGTGTTTAGACAAGCGGCTTTGGGCACGGATTGACCTGAGCATCAAGCGCACGGTTACTCCTCAGGCCTTGACGGGCATCATAAAGAGACAGCCGGTCACACTCAACCTCTCCTGGACCAACATCTCTAAAAAACAGCTCAGCTGGCTCATTGACCGCCTGCCTGGTACACACAAGTTTTCTTCCAGGATTATTGAATTACAAAAAGGACAATATAGATGTATTAACACATAGAAGGGGGACTTCATTTTTAGAATGTATGACATTAAACACTATTTAAATCTTATCCATCTTACAGGGCTGAAGGATCTGATGCTGGCAGGCTGTTCCTGGTCTTCTGTTTCAGCTCTGTGTTCCTCCGGTTGCCCTCTCCTCCGTTCACTCGACCTGCGATATGCAGATGCCGTCAAAGATGCTCAGATCAGGGATCTAGTCACTCCTCCAGGTAAGGAAAGGGTAGCCTCAGAGGGTACAGACCGATCATAAGATGTGCATTATCTAGTAATAGATTTGGTATAGTTTTCTTTCCTTTCCTTTTCCTTTCTTTTCGTTTTACTTTCCCCCTTTGCGTTTACCAAACTTGCAGAATGTCTCTGTTTGTTTTCTTTCATCTCTGGTCCAGGCTGTGACAATCGAAGTCAGTTGCGGTCCATGCAGTGTTTGCGGCTAGCGGGCCTAGACATTAGCGACTCCACTCTGCGTCTGGTGATCCGCCACATGCCCCATTTAACAAAACTGGATCTGTCCCACTGCAACAGTCTCACCGACCACTCCATCAATCTGCTGACTGCAGTGGGCTCATCCACGCGAAACACACTCACAGAACTCAACCTGGGAGGTAGGAAACTGTTGGGAAGTAAATAGACATGATGGCATTTCTGGGGAGTTTTATTTAAATAGAGATAAATGTTTTCACGTTTCTTTTCCAGGCTGCAGTAAACTGACAGACACGTGTCTGAAGCATCTCCGCCGCCTCTCTTGCATCTTGCTGCTTGACCTACGAGGCTGTAAAGGCGTCTCCCGCAAGGCCTGTGAGGCGTTCATCTCTGAGCTGTCGGTCAACACACTCTACTGCCTATCGGATGAAAAACTGATCCAGCGGATATCCTAAGTGGCTCGCCTTCTCTCGCTGCAGACGTGATTTGGGATGCAAAAGCGGAGGGAGTGGATCCTGATGTGAATCTGTGTGACACAAAGGACAGAGAGAGGCAGGGAAGCTCATGCACCTGTGTCACGTGAAGGAAAGGTGTGGGGTCTAAACTGGGAGGGCTCGCTTGACTGGTGTTGTTTTGGAGAGGGGCAACGGGGGTGTCACAGCTGGAACAATGCTTCTTTTCAGTACATTTTATTTTGCCATGTACCTAAAAAGGAAAAAAAGGACTCAGGAGCTTTTTTGCTGTTCTTTTGGGACTTCGTGGTGAGTGGAAAAGACATCTTTTTTTGTTTTCTTTTTTTTGTTTTCTTTTTTTTGTTTTTTTTTAAATTGCCCTAAGTGGGAGAATGCAGGCAATTAAAAGCTGTATTAGACTATACATCCTGTGGATAACAAAGTCATCAACTCTTCTTTGGACAGATGCCAGTCTCGACTGTCATCACAAGCTTTCTGCCTTGAGAAAGATAAGCAAAGACTGAGTTTCATCCGCAGAACAAACATGCATTGTTTTGTTGGACTTAACTGATTTCAGCTACTTTTGGGTGCTTCAAGCATATTAATATCTTTTTCTGTTCAGTTGTTTGATGACTTACGCTTCATACACAACAGCTATGCTTTGATACTTAAAAAACAAACAAAAAAAAAGACAACTAAAGGTGAAAGGACTTTGATGTCAGACTTAAGAAACGTGAGCTACAGGAATGGCCTATGTTTACCAGATGTTTATTCAGCTTTCTAAGTCACTGGGTGCGACACAAATCCAGTTATATGGTGTACGTGGATACTAAGTGTGTAAGAAAGTTAAAAGTGTGAGTAGGCAATCAACATGGCAACAAGACCTCACCCCAACAAAAGGGCAGGTTGCATTAAGTGTAGGGGACGAGCCAAGGATAAGGTGTCAGATAAATGGTGCATTCTCAAACAACGTTAGACTTCAGGTGCTATAATTTCCAAACTCCTTTTGCTTTGTTTTTGTACAGAGACAACATTTAGAGCAAAACTATTCTAGATGAAACCGCTACCCACCTGTCTTTGATACACTCGTTTTGCTTTCATTTACAAATTAAAAAAAGAGAGAAAAAAATGTGACCATCTACTTTTCACATGACTTTGTCAGATTCAGTGTGGAGTTTTTGTTTAGGGAGGTGGGGGCTCTGCTCATTTCTTTGTTCCCTTATAGTGTTATGGCTCTATATCAAAGGTCTCCTCCCAGACTGCTCTCCTGGCCATATCCCTTAAAAATGAATATAAGTATATAAATGTATACTTCTGTGTAAATGTGTTTTTCCTCTTTTAGATTATCAAATCGGGGAACCTGTAGCATTGTAATTATTTTCAGAAGCCTTTTTCACTTTATGTTATTTGTGTTATTTTTCAAGAAAAAAAATAAAAGAATGATAAACAATGGCTGAGTTTCGTGATTTCTTTTTAGCTGAAAGTGGGGAAGATGCACTGCAATTACATCACTAGTATTTTCCTGTTTATACCATCCATCCACTCCTCGGTGGCTCCACCCAGCATCTCTCAATAACCTGGAAATAAAGCGACGCCTAGATAAATAAATAATAAAGAAAGAAAACTGCCCCTGCGGCTGTAAATACACGGGAATATTTGCACCGGATCGCAGCAGACTGACAGATGTGATCGGCTTCATTAGGTGTTTGCTTGGCAGGACACGAGTGCTGTCCGACATCAGCTGTCACCAGCATCTTCTCGGATGCCCCAACTCGAGGGACCTGGATGTGAAAGCGGAGTAAAGGCCGTGTCTTGTGTTATTTAGACAGCCCTGCGATGGAAAAGGGGGGGAATGGTTGCAGTAGCAGCAACAGCAGCGGGGGAGAAGCTAGCTAACTCCATCAGCCGGCAATTTCACCCGCTATTTTACTACTTCAAGGACACTGTGGAAAAAATGAGTGGACACTGAGGCGCATTTTTGGCTGTCTTCAGTTACGAATAATGGAACACAGGCGCCAAGAGGAGCGAGAAACGATGTTATTAGCCAGTTAGCTAACGTTAGCCCAGCTAGCTGCTAGTTAACGTTAACTACAACAAATTAGTGGGCTGAGTTAGCTAGGCTAACTCAGCCCACTAATTTCCATAGGCACGTACAGTAGTCGTTTTGTTGCTGACTAACGCTAGCGACTTGGGTATATTTAGTCAGTAGAAGGCTTTTTTTCCCCCCTTGGTGACACACCTCTTGCATTCAGAGTTTACAATTCCCTGCTGTAAACGAGGCTAGCTAGCTAAGCAGCGGTGCCGATCAGCGCAGCACCCGTCTGCTGTGGTGTCGCTGCAGAAGTCGTAGCTTTCCTGCTGATTAACTCTCAAACGGTCGTCAAATATGGCTCAAGAAGCGTTTCCTTTGCATTATCTGGTTTGGAACAATCAGTACCTGGAGCTGGATCGAGAGCTGCAGAAGAAAGAGGTAAGACGGGTGGCTTTGATTTTGGTTTTTTGGAGCTGGTGATAGATGATGGGGTTTTTTGGCATGTCGAACTGCATTGCGCTGATGCTGCTGCTGCTGCTGCTTGTGTGTTTGGTTTTGCAGCAGGATCTGGAGCGCTTGGATCCAAGAGGGCGCACCCCGCTGGAGCTTGCTGTGTGTCTGGGCCACCTGGAGTCAACCCGGGTGCTACTCAGGCACTCTGCAGACCCTACACACTGCAACGCACAGGGCTGGACCAGTGAGTGCTCTGCTGCTTCTCTGTTTCCTACCCTCAGGCTGCTGAGGGAAAGAGAAACACCCTCTGTAAATAAATGTATGTTTCAGTCTTACAGGAGGCAGTGAGCACCGGGGACCCTGAGCTTGTGCAGCTGGTGCTTCAGTACAGAGACTTCAAGCGTGCCACTGAGAGATTGGCGGGCATCCCGGAGTTGCTCAGCAAACTAAGACAGGTAGATCCATCTGGTTGCACAAATGTAAGCTCCTGGGTTTGACACCTGACCTGTGGAACTGAGACAACCCTCATCAGTTCCTCGGTGCCTGGTTGAAGATTGATGGGGAAAAGTTTAAGTCTGATGTGTCAGTGTATGTTTATAGCAGCTCTTGAGCTTTATTGAATCTGAAGGCACAAATGTAAGAAGACTTGAGAAGATCTAAGAGTGTCTTCTGTCTCTTCTAGGCACGAGATTTTTATGTGGAGATGAAGTGGGAGTTCACCAGTTGGGGTGAGTGTGGCTCATTTCCACAGAGGTCAGTTTCAGCACCACAAGTAGCTGGACAGCTCCCACAACAGCAGCAAACAGATGTTGCTTAGCGGATTAAAATTAGAGTATCACTACCAACCAGATTATAGCATATATGATTCTGTTATTGATAGTTAATAAATTCATATAAAAATTGTCAGCCGTATAGTCAGTCAGCTCTTTATTCATTAGGTATTCAAATTGTCTCTTTGTGATACTTCACTGTAATAAACTCTTTTTCATGTGATTCTAAACTGCATCTCATCTTCTTCAACTTCCCTCTCAGTGCCCTTGGTGTCAAAAGTGTGCCCCAGTGACGTCTACCGGGTGTGGAAGAGTGGCTCTTGCCTCCGCGTGGACACTACCCTCCTGGGTTTCGAACACATGACTTGGCTGAAAGGACGACGCAGCTATATCTTCAAGGGTGGAGGTATGCACTTTTTGCTCTTGAGGCCACAATAGGATACAAACCTTTTAACTTAGAAGCTGATATAGATAGATGCTGAGCTGATGGAGGCCATCCCAGAAAGACTAAAAAGCAATTCTGCTTTGTGATGAAGCCTTTGACGGCTTTCAGTCTGTCAATTTTATAGTCATTTTCCTCTTGCACCTGTATCTTGATTGAGTTTTGTATGCCCCCTGATTACTCAGCCTAGCTGTTTGTGCTATTTGTCCATTGTCTGTCTCTTCTCAGATGACGGAGCAGTGGTCATGGAGGTGGACCACGAGAAGCAGGTCGTGTACACAGAGCCGCTTGTGTTGTCCCCTCGTGATGCACCCTCGCTCCTGGCGGCAATGCAGCCGTCTCAAGAGAACACGGCCCAGAGGCTCACGTCGCCCATCGTCTCCACACACCTCAACACTCGCAATATTGCATTTGAGCGGTAACATACTGTATACATATACGCAGAATCCTTAAATAATTTCCACACATCTCATTTGTCATGTTTCCTTGCATAAACTCTGAGTGTATCCTGGCAGTTAATCATGCAAAAATACATAAAATATTAGCCCGATGAGCACTTAATTTGTCATTGTGTGTTTAGGAACAAGTCTGGAATCTGGGGCTGGCGTTCTGAGAAGAGCGAGGTCGTCAGTGGGTATGAAGCCAAGGTAAGTGCAAGTGAGCCCATTTAGTTTTAGATGTATTTATTAATTTATTTCAAACTGTACTTTTGAATTTAGACTAGAAGAGACTCGTACTCCTGACTGTACACCCCAGTTTTATGGTTATTAAAAATAAAAAAAAAGTTTTTGTAAAAGCAAACAAAAATGCTCACGGGTGCTCTTCCTTTGTGCGTTGATGTGTAAAGGTTTACAGCGCTACCAATGTGGAGTTGGTGACTCGGTCAAGGACAGAACATCTGTCAGACCAGGACAAGTCGAGAAGCAAAGGTAAAAACTGATACACGCAGATACACCTCATAACTGAGGTCTATCTTGGCCAGATCATGGAGACTGAGAAATGTGACCTTGAATTTTTCACCAACTTATGGTATTAAAATGTTGATTGTATTAGAAAATTAGCTCTTGATATATCGGATGCTTTCCTTAAAGTGGACTTACTATGCTTTTACTTGTTTCTGGTCATATGTACACTGCTACAAGGCTGGATGTTCATGTTAAATGTGGTAATACGTTTAGTGTATTTATGAGTAATCCCTCTGATAGTGAAACCGAAGCATCTAACTGCTCAAAATGGTCCATGTCAGATAGATCATCAGTCCATAGGCACAGTAAAAGATAAATAAGGGTTATTTTGAACTGTGGATCTTGCAGAGCTGCTCTAATAAAGTGCCAGAATAAAAATATGGCGCTAGAAATTAACAGTTCACTTTAAACAGACCATACTGAGTAAATTTAATGGATTTTTGGAGCAGTTTTATAGTGATCTCTTTTTATTCCTGTTTGTCTTCCTACTCAGGCTCAAAGACTCCTCTGCAGTCTTTCCTGGGGATTGCTGAACAGCACACAGCTCACAATGGGGTAAGTCTCCACAGCTCCTGTGCATTAACATCTACACACACACCACCTACACCGCTTTCAGCCTCCTTTAATGAGCACTGTTACTTACTGCTCTCTTTACATATTTCTCTTAGAGCAACGTGTCCCAGTGCGCCAGTCCTCACAACCCCACAGCCATCACAGCTGAGGAATACTTCAACCCAGAGTTCAACTTGAATGGCCGCGACATTGGCCGTCCCATCGAGCTTACCAGCAAAGTCCAGAGGTAAGATACATAACCCAAATCCATTCACGAATAGTTATCACATGACTATATTTCACCATCACCACCCTTATTTCTCTTTTTGTTGTGTGCTGCCTCGATTCTAGGTTTAAAGCAACACTGTGGCTGAGCGAGACTCACCCTCTGTCCCTGGCCGAGCAGGTGACGCCCATCATAGACCTCATGGCCATTTCGAACGCCCACTTTGCCAAGCTGCGTGACTTCATCACTCTCCGCCTACCGCCAGGCTTCCCTGTCAAGATAGGTGGGTGTGGTAAAGATATATGTTGTTAGTGGCACTATTTGAATGAGACTATTTGAAAGTTTGCCAACTTGGCAACATCTCACAGTAGTTATTTTGCAATAACAAGAGCAAGCACGTGTATAAATGAAAGAGGAGAGAGCAAAGATTTTAGTTTCTATGTTCACCAGGGTGTAAAAATCACATGTACATCAGTCAAAACTGATTAAATCCACTTATAAAAAAAAATTCCCGCCCAAATGAGGTTTGTGTTTGGCTCACGTGTTTTCTGGTTTGGCTGTTACAAAGTACGTGGTTGACTTCTTGGGGCAGCCATTTTTAGCATTGCAGAATTCTCTTATAGATTTCCTTTCAGGTGTTCCTGACTGCCACGTCTCTCCCTTAACTCTGGCTTAAGATCACATATTTAACTAAACATAGATTCCCCACTAGATCCAGTGCTGTTGGTCGCTACCTGTGAGTCTGTAGTGAAGTTGTTTTGTGTCACAGTTGTGGCAGCTGTCTTGTTTAGGGTTTGCAACCCTAGCTAATATGAAGTATATTAAAGATCCCAGAAATGCAAGTCATCTCCTAGCCTCCAGTCACCTTTTGTGGGTTTTAAAGCAGTTTTATTTATATGTTTTTGATGGAGTACTTGTTGTTGTGGCATTCCTTAGGCCACCACGTCTCGTGTCTGACTGAACTTTCTGTCTGCCTTTTAGAGATTCCTCTGTTTCATGTGTTGAATGCCAGAGTGACGTTCAGCAACCTGTGCGGCTGTGACGAGCCGGTCAGTTCTGTGACGGTTCACAAACCAGAGAGCCCTGGAGAAGCTGGTAACTACTAACCTAACATTTAGTGGTACCTGATACCTTTACGTGACTTTAAGTTGACCTGTAATCATTATTATTATTATCATGCACCGTCTCTTATCACAGGTCAGGCCACTCCTCCCTTCCACTGTGAAGTGGACCCCTCAGTGTTTGAGCCCCCTCCCGACTATACCACCCTCGGTCCAGGCCGCAGCGAGCCAATGAGGGACGAGGATGACAACCTGCTGCAGTTCGCCATTCAGCAGAGCCTGCTGGATGCCGGCACAGAGAGCGACCAGGTCAGAGCAAGTCCCCGTCTGGGTCTTGTTCTTCTTTTCCTTTCAAGACTTTTCTGTATTTTAAATTTTCTCTCAGTTTATTAATTTGTCCTTCTCATGTTACGTTTTACAGCACCTTTTGAAAAACACTGGTCTTGGGTGATAATACTGTCACAGTGTTTTTATCATCTCAAATTCATACCACTGTGAATCATTTAAAAGCTCAGCACAGTCTTTCTGTAGGTTGTCCTTAAATCTAAAGCCAGGTGTAACACTTGTGTCTGGTTTTCAGGTGACCATCTGGGAGGCCCTCACCAACAGCCGCCCGGTGCCGCAGTCTCCCCTGTACGAGGAAGATTCTCAGCTGGAGAGGTCAGCTTATCTTCAGGCTTTACTCGTCTTCTTTTCTTGAGCTGGGCATGTCCTTAATAATTATTTTAAACATTCTGAGAGAGGACACAACACACCTAAGGACTGTTTCCAGCAGATTGTCGTGTTTGACAGAGAGGAGCATAAATCTGGCAGCTTAATCACTCATCTATGCAACACATGTTAATGACTGATCCGCGGACTGTTGGCTGGACATTCTGACATTTATTTGTTCTGCAAATGAAATGATGAGACGAAACGTCTGCTATCACAAGTCAGTCTGTCTAAATCGTATGCAACACTTATCAGCTGCCAGGCCCAGCTTTAGTTCACGGGCACTTTCACACTGCTCACACTAGGTGAAGGTTTTACGCCTGAATGAAAGAGTCAGAAAACAACCAGAGATATGAGGACATGCAGGTAGATATCCTCCATATAGTTTCTCTGGTATTCACTCACCTTTTGAAATGTCAGGTCAAAAGGTTTTGACCTGACAAACTCGCTTGTAGTTGTTACTGTAAAGAAAAATCAGGAATTTTTAACTTATCTTCCTTGTTATTATGCAGGGAAATCCCTGGCTTGTGGAGTAACTTAATTACACATTTCTAAATAGAGTTCAGTGATGAGCTTTTTCTTCCCACCTTCTCCTGAGAGCACCAGCTTAAATTGATCCTGTAATGAAGCACATCTTGAAAAGTCTTTTGTTAAGAGACCCATCTTTATTTAACGGTATCCTAATTTCTCTCCCGTCTCAGGGCGATCCAGGAGTCTCTGTCCATCTCACTGGCCAGCAGAGAGGGAGAAGAGATGGCCGACCCCAGCCAGCCCTCTTCTGTCTCTCCGTTGGACCCCACCGCCAACTCCCCGCTCTCCTACAGCACAGTGACCGATCCGCGCTTATCCGCGCACTACGGCGTGGCGACCAGCTTCGACGAGCAGCTGCGGATTGCCATGGAGCTGTCGTGCAGGGAGCAGGAGGAGATGGACAGGTGGGAGTGGAGACGAGATGGATGAGGAAATGAGTCATTTCTATAATTGTGGGTTTATATGACCTATAATTGTTAGACTGAAGGAAGAAACCACAACAAAAAACCCTCACACCTGCTAGAATTTGTAGAGCATACAAAGTATTAGTTATCTTTTTTATTTTTGTTTTCATTTAATGGCGTGTGCATGCAGAGAGTGCCGCCCTCTGCTCTTCCATCTCAAACTCATATTTTGGCACCGCGATGTGACAAACAGCAACTGCGACACTTTGGGTTGTCAAAAATCTCCCAAAAAACAAATGATGCTGACAAATTATTCCCTGCTTAGGGAAGCAGTTGGATTCAGATGGATTCATCCATCCATTCATCTAACCACCCTTTTTCATAGCCGCGTATCTAATTCAGGGTTACCCATCTGTCTCTGAGCTAGAGGCGGGGGACACCAGACAAGTTGCCTTGCTCTTACATGGCTGGAAACATTCAAAATGTTTTAAGCTTGAAAAATAAAATATGAAGAAAATGGAGAGGAAGACAGTGAGGGATAAAATACTCCTTGTCAACACCCCATTAATGCTACCCAGTGCTATCATTGCCAAATAGCAAAGTAGTTTATCTGACGTGTATTATAACCATATCAGCCCTTCAGCTGTAGCGGTCTCATTATTTCTGGTGTTAATGGCAGCTCATAGTTCAGCTGCTGTTAAAGAGGCCCAATTGAACCTGCAAACTATTAGCTGTACATGCGGTTTAAAAGTGTCTTTATGAAGCACGAGGGCTTTCATCAGATGTTAAATGCCCAAAATGAAAGCTTCAGTCCACTGAACAAGCAAAACAGTGGAGGGCTGGGGGGGGGGGTCACTTCTCATTCTGCATCTGTTTTGAAAAACAACAGTGAGTTAACAGTTAGTTACTCTTCCATCCTCCTTTGTGTCAGATGGTAAAGAGCTGCAAGTTTGGTCTGATGTCACGCTGCTTTTGGTGCCTTTTGTTTGGGGAGGCAACCTGATTAAATGTGCACGTGTCACCTGTTCAACGAAAAATTCATTTTCATTTGCAATTTTCTTGATTTTCATAATTTGTGCACGCTTCAGCAAGAAATGTGCAGTTTTCTTACATTGAAAACATTTTTTTTTCAGCTACAGCCCTGTGAGAACCTGAGTACACCCCGTGATTCAGAAGCTTGTAGAAACACCTTTTAGTAGCAACAGCTTGCAGTAATTGTTTTCTTCATTAGTCTCTCAAGTCGTTGTGGAGGCATTTTGCTCCAATCTTCTTTACGACGTTGCGTCACTTCATTGAGGTTCGCAGGGTTTCATTTATAAACAGCTCTCTTGAGTCAGCCATTCTGTTGTAGATTTGCTGTCCTGGTACATGACCCACTTCTGGCCAAGCTTTAGCTGTCGGACAGATGGCCTCATATTTGACTCTAGAATACTCTGGTATACAGAGGCGTTCACGGTCCACTCAGTGACTGCAAGGTGTCCAGAGTCTGTGATTGCAAAACAAGCCCAAATCATCACCCCTCGTCTGTCCAAAGGACATTGTTCCAAAAGTCTTGTGCTTTGTTCAGATGCAGCTTTGCAAACCCAAGCTGTACTGACATGTGCTTTATAGAGAGAGGAGGCTCTCTTCTGTTAGTCCTTCCAAACAAGCCACACTTGTTCAGTCTTTTTATCTTTCTAATTGTGCTGTCATGTACTTGAACATTTAACATGCCAAATGAGACCTGCAGAGTCTCTGTTGTAGCTCTTAAGGGGACATGCAATCTAGTTTTGCTCACACGATCCAATAACCCCGCGTTGGTGTTATTCCTGCATCATCAATACTAATGTTGCTCCAGGATCAGCATCGCAACTGGCCAGGGAGCATTCAGTTAGCATTAGCCAAGAAGTTAGTTAATGCTTTTAAAATCATGAGCAAACCAACATGAGTAACCTAAATTTGGCTAACAGCAAACCTAACTTGATAATATGTTCTTGTGTACAAATTAATTAAAGAAAAGAGTTAAAATGCTTACCATTTGCTCCAGAAGAAAATTTTATATAAACAAAGCTTTTATATAAAATTGTGATGTCATTGCAAGGCTATGACATCACAACAATGTGCTTGATCCCTTTAAAGCCAAAGTCATTTGTTAAATGAGTTTTTGAGACTACATCACCAGTGTGCGCTCCCTCCCCAAACGCCACCCCCTGAAAAACCAAAATAAATTGCAGGATACATTTTTACACAATAAATTGCAAAAAATAAATAAAAATAGATACAAATTATGCTAAATATGATACAAATTAATATTTCATCAGAAGGTTCACCAAATACTCCATTGTCAAAAAATTAGAATTTTCTGACAATTATTTCATGATTCGGGCTTTGAAGGGTTAAGATGATGCAGGGACACCAACACGGGGATATCAAATACACCACTTTAGATTTAACACTACTTTAACACACTATCAGATTACACTTATAACATGATCCGAACAACCTTTCAGACGCCTTAAATCTGAGAAAAGAGTCATCTTAAAGTGATGATGCCGTCATTGTTCTGACAGATGAACTTCTTATTTTGCTGCAGGAAGCGTAAGGAGGAGGAGGAGGAGCTGGAGAGGATCCTGCAGCTGTCACTCACCGAAAAGTAATGTAATACCAACAAGGGCAGGTGGAGGCAGGTCTACATTAGGGAACAATCATCTTATTTATTTTGTTTTATTTTTTAAATCCTGAGATGTTAACTTATTACAGATATTTTATTTGTCTTTCTCACACGAAGGCTGCTACAACAGAGTGTAAAGGACCTGAATATAAGAAATGTGAAACAGGAAGAGACCGTTACTCTTACAAAAAACAACAAAAAATAAACATTATAGTCTAGGAGGAGACAAAAAGGGACAGAGTGTTTGATTTTCTTTTCTATTGAATATTTTTCACAGTCTTGCTGTCTTTACTGAGTAATGAATGATCCTTAAACTTTAAACCTATAACATGATCCACAATAAAGGTAAAACATAAAATAAAAAAAGTGCAATCTCAATGGAATAACTTATAAAACTATAACATTTGAAAAGTTTATGTTGGCTTACTCCTGTGTGTGGAAAAATAAAAAAATAACGATGATCCTGCATTGTGTCTGTTTTTTAAAAATTTTTTTTTTATTTTTAAAGGTATTAATAAAGAATAAGAAGAAACATCAGTTTTCTATATTTACAACTTAATCATAAATCGATCAAAAATAAACAACAGTGCTTTCAGCTTTTATGTTTCTTTTTTACACATTTAAATATGAATAATGAGCAGAAGCTGAGACAAAAACAAAAGTTAATCCGCGAAACCTATTCATGTTACGTTGGCAGTTGACTGTTTTCACCTACGTGAGATTTTTGACATCAAGTCATCACTTTTGTATCGTGAAAATAGTCATCAATCGATCAGTAAATGAAGAAAACGGTCAGCATAGAGTTGGAATCATATTCAACCCCAGTGACAGCGTTTGAGCTCGCTCTTACAAAACTATTAAAAGCACAAAAAAGGAGTACAGTGATGCAACTTTGTACTTTGATATGTAAACAATCTTTCATTAAGAACATGTTAAAGACGTTCACTGATAATCGTGTCTACAAATTGTCCAAGCTTTTTAAAGTTATTATTTTCGCTGTGGCGGTGTCACTCTGATGGCTGCACTCACCCCAGTCTAAACATCCTCAAACATCCATGACTTTTCATTCATTAACATTCAGGTTCCCGAGGGGATTGATTACTTTGGTGAACCCTCAGTGTAAAAGTTCCAATACGGACCCATCCATAGGTACAAAGATTGAATGTTTTACAGATTTTTGGGGACTGACTACAGGATGAAATGTTCTGCTTTTTCATTGACACACCTCAGCTGGATTGCAACGACGGGTGCAGACATTCATGGTCACTGAAATAAACACAGAAATCCTTTTGATCATCTAGCACTGTCAGCTCATCTGGTCACAATATTTAAGCAGAGGTCCAAACTCTCCCATCTTGGAGAAAAAATTAATACATTTCATTTCAATAAAGCAGAATTTAGTCATATTCACCGTGAACATTGTGATCTCTGAGCTGTAGGTAAAAGTTTAACGTTATACTTGTCAGGTTACACCAGTCCCTGCTTCACGCTGTCGGTTTCTCAGTCGTCCACGGTGCCGTGTTAGATTGTTGTTTTTCCATTCAGTTTTTTTTCATAAGGGGAGACTTTCTCATCAGTCGAAACATAGATGTTTTCTCTCCGTTGTTTTAGGGCTCTCTTGAGCTCATCATCCAACTGAGCTGATTTAGACAAAAGCATTCAAGTCATTTAGACTTGCTCTTACATGAGCCTTGATTTAATCCTGACTTGATTTAACTTTCTGCTCGTTCACTCGTTTGTTTTGTTTTTAAATCAACATTCACTTTGCTCACCTAGATTCGGGGTACAATCATTGTGATCATCAGGAATGACATATTCTCCCTCATCAGGCTTGTTTGAAGACAGCAGACTTTCCTCTTTGGTCTGTGACCGCAGCATAGGGGACACCTGTGCCTTTGGTAGTGGTTTAGATGCAGGTTGGGCGGTGTTGAGGCACTTGGGAGCTGGTGATGCCTCTATTGAACATACAGTCTATGGTTAGGAGTTGCCCACTCCACTGTAATCTTTTTTAAAAGCAGTGCTCTCACCAATCCAAGTGTCGTAGGGCTGAGATGGAACAAAAGGACGAAGCCGGTACTCTGTTTTTTCAATGAAGTATTTTAGAACGTCCTTCAGGGAGCTGACGGTCACCTACAAAGGACATGTGAAAAAAAGCAAAAGATAGACTCAGTTAATGATGCTCCTAGTGATTTATCAGAAGTAGACAGATTATTCTCACATGCAGTCATGTGAGAAGGAAGGTTTTTCACCGGACTCCATGCAATTCAGTGAAAAACTAAGAGGGAAAGTAGGAGCCAGGTGCTCCTAATCAAATGCACTTTATTAACTGATCATCAGCAAGTGTGAGCACCTCTATAAAAGCAGAATTTATATCAGCATGTCAGTGCTCAAAGAAACAGCTACAGGGCTCAGTTAGCATGTTAATATTAAAGTTCATGACGGCACAATTAGAAAATAACAAATATGGCTTGTTTGGAAGGTTTGCCAGAGGAAAACTCTTCTCTCTTAAAGGACATAGGAGCAAAGCTTAGATTTGTAAAGTTGCAGAAATCACAAAACTTCTGGACCAGTTTGGCCATAATGTACGTTTGTTGAAAACCAAAAAAACATATCAGCACAAACACTTCAAACAAATTGTCAAGCACGGTGGTGGAGAGAACATGCTTTGGGCTTGTTTTGCAGCTACAGAAACTGTGGACCGTGAACTGCTCTGCATACCAAAATATTATAGAGACAAATGTGAGGCCATCTGTCTGACAGCTAAAACTTGGCAAAATCGGGTCATGCAACTACAGGGTGGTTCTATTAGTTATTGAATCATAGGGTGCACTTATTTTTCCCCAGTATAGAGTTGCAGTGTAAAGTCATGTGAAAAACTCTTCGTTTTCATGTGACTGTATTTACAGTCAGATCCGCTGTAGTCTCAGAGATTCAGGCCATCTGTAGCTATAATCCTGTTTTGTAACATCTGGTTAATTTCATGCTAAATTTTGCTTGCTTCAATGATAGTACATCAGAGGAGCACTATTATACTTTATTTAAGTTATGATGTCACAGGAATAGAGAGGTCACATAGTGTTTTTTTGTTGTTCATGACTCCTTAACGTGATACTCTACACGTGAAAACATGCTTGTTCTTCCATAGTATTTCTTTCATTTCATACTAACAGAATAGAAATGGCCAAAGTACACATTTCGGTGTTTCTTTTATTATATAATTTACCTGTTAGCATTATTCTTAAACAAATATTTACCTCAAAGGACTTTTTCCACATACTTCTGGATTACTATTGTTTCTGTTATTCCCCTGTTACACACAGCAGATTTTATGACACTTTTACAGTTAATAAAATAATAATAAAACAACAATAATTACAGGTGGCCTGTTTAACTTTGTGCTCCACAGAAATGTACTACAATGCCAAAACCTGGAATTGAACCAAGGACCCTCTGCTCTTCAGGCTTTAGTAGATCTGCAGTTTTATTGCTCTGTGCAGTAAATCACATAATGATTTCTGCAGCATTAATTAATCGTGTCCTTTTTGTAACTGCATTTTGCCTTTATATATAGGTTTTTGATCATCATTTGATCAACATCTGATAATGTCTAGGATTGGACTAGATGGCACTATTTGAAAATAGACTGTTTTGGTCAGGTGACAGGTCACAGTGCTCTCTCTCATTCCCACTGTCCAGTAAGCTGCCGAAATAGCTCAGTTGGGAGAGCGTCAGACTGAACATCTGAAGGTCCCTGGTTCAATCCTGGGTTTCGGCATTATAGTAATCGGAGACAGGATGATAACTGCAAAAGCTTAATAACACCATAATACTGAATCACACCTCTGCCTTTTAAATGTGACCTGTATCCAAACAGGTTAAATATGACGGGGAAAACAAAGCCTAAAGACATAATACCCTCTTAGCAGATGTTCAGTCTGCTGCTCTCCCACTTGACTTCAAGCCAGTGACTCGGTTAAAATTACTTGGTGCAGAAAGTAAGGAAATTTGTGTTTGATCAATAATTTCTTTGTTGGAACAAAATTTCTTGGCAATAAATCTTATACTCTTGGGAAGTCTGTTTATTTCCCCTTATTTAACCATTAAATGGTGCCACATTTGTCAGAAAAATGCATTTGTACATGTATACGCTCCTGCCTTTCCTTCTCTCCTGCTCCCTCCTAATATGCCTTTCCCTTTTCTTCTTCCTCAATCTTTGTGCTAACAGTTGTACAATTTCCACTGTCACTCTGTTGATCAGCAGCACCTACAAGCCATGGATGCTGTCAACATTCCAGCACTGAAATAGCTCAGTTGGGAGAGCATCAGAGTGAAGGTCTGCAGGTTCCTGCTTCAAGTCTGGGTTTTGGCATTGTGGTGCATTTATTTGGAGTCCTAATTATAGTCAGATAAACCTCGCTATTTATACTCAGTTAAAACACCAACGGCACAGGTATGGCAGAGCAGTTTACTGACTTGAATTAGTACCAACCAGCTTCTTGTTGTGTCAGCACACCTGTCAAAATGGGCATATTCCTCAAACAGGGAAACAAACCAGCTTGGAAAGTGAGGGCACTGCAAAAATTTTATAGAACTTTATCATTCTCTTTAAGTTTTCAAGCTGACAGCGATATGGATTTTAAGTGACTGAAGGACTGTTTTTAGGGTAGAAGTAGGATTTTCAGTCTGTCAGTCAGAGCAGACTTTTAGGTGAGTCTGGGTTTGGTTGAACTCAGGGGGCATGTTACCCTTACACTGCTGATATAGCTCAGTTGGGAGAGCATCAGACTGAAGATCTGCAGGTCCCTGGTTCAGTCTTGGGTTTTGCCAATTTGGTATGATTATGTGGAGCCCCAAATTCTTATTGCTATCAGGTAAATATCTCTGTAAAGACTCAACTTGAGTAAATCTTTGAAAAAGGGTGAACTGCAGTATATTTCTTTGGAACCCTAATTATTGTCAGATAATCTTGCCCAAAGTTCAGGTTGATATCTGTTAAACATCTTTATAAAAGTATATCATACAAATCATGCTGCTCCCTTTTGGGTTCACCACAGCAGCTTATCTGCCTCTATCCCACCATATCCTCCTCTGACACACCAACCCTCTGCATGTTCTCCTTCTGTACATCCATGAATCTGAACAGAGTTGTGTATGTGGGTTTCCCCAGTAAAAAATCTGGTTTAACCTGAAGTTAAACCCATTTTAATTGTTTTTCCTGTGAGTTTCTAGGCATGGATCATGATTTAGAACTAGCCTGAAGTATGTTCAAGTGAGGTGGAACACAGTGCTCTTTCTACAACACACGCTTGTTTCTGAAATAGCTCAGTTGGGAGTGTGTCAGACTGAAGATCTGAAGGTCCTTGGTTCAATCCTGGGTTTCGGCATTGTGATTTGGTTATGCAGAGCTTATCGCTATCAGGTAAATGTCTCCATTCTGATGAAGCAAGTTACTGAACTTAGAGAATAGAAAAAAACTAAAGCATTGATCCGATACCAGCATTGTTAATGATACTATCAAAATTTGGATGGATCTGTCCACCTCTAATTTCACTCATTACACGCTCATGAATTTTCTTTGAATCATGTGTGCTCCAGTTGGCTTTGAAGGAAGTTTATAAATGTGTTCTATAGCTGAAATACACTGCTCAAAAAAATACAGGGAACACTTAAACAACACAATGTAACTCCAAGTCAGTCACACTTCTGTCAAATCAAACTGTCCACTTAGGAAGCAACACTGATTGACAATCAATTTCACATGCTGTTGTGCAAATGGAATAGACAACAGGTGGAGATTATAGGCAATCAGCAAGACATCCCCAGTAAAGGAGTGGTTCTGCAGGTGGTGACCACAGACCACTTCTCAGTACCTATGCTTTCTGGCTGATGTTTTGGTCACTTTTGAATGCTGGCAGTGATTTCACTCTAGTGTTAGCATGAGACGGAGTCTACAACCCACACAAGTGTCTCAGGTAGTGCAGCTCATCCGGGATAGCACATCAAAGTGAGCTGTGGCAAGAAGGTTTGCTGTGTTTGT
>VVHJ01033692.1:4844-16692 GCA_015107715.1 Tylochromis polylepis
GGAGGAAGGGGGGGGGGGGGGGGGGGGGGGGGGGGGGGGGGGGGGGGGGGGGGGGGGGTGCACTCAGTTGCGACACATTTAGGCTGTTTTTTTGTTGTTTGTTTTTTGGTTTTTTTCCCCTTCTTGCTCAACCAGGCACATCTACTCTTGTTCTGCTTCTGTTCTGCAGTCTTTGTCCTGTGAACTTACTGCAATGAGGAATATCTTGTTTAAACTGCCCCTTTCCTCTCCTGCTCCAAGTATTTCTTCTGATACAAACAAAAAACCCACACCTTTCACATTTTCCTCTGCCCTTGAAAGTGTCTGTGCATGCCACATTTGAGCAAAAAACCCAATGACAAAACTGTCTGTTAGCAAGACACAACACTTTTCCAGAGTTTGTTGTGGTATAAATTCACACATTAGCCACACCTAATGTGTGGCACACAGAAGCCGAATCCATGCTCAGTCTACCTGCCTTGCTCAAAATTGTCACTTGTCCTCTGCCACATTGCATTTGCAGAAACATCATGCCACATTTTCCAGCAGGTATTTTTTAGCATAATTCAGCTGTTAGAGCAAAATGACAGAAGAGCAACCTCTTATGCAGCTATCTCACACAAATAGCTCTCCTCTTGTCTTTTCTCTGCATCCTACATGCTTCCACTCCACTCCACATCTTGCTCTTACCGGGTCCTCCTCTCTACTTTAAAAATAGCATTGTTACCTTTAAGAGAGCAATTACACAGATTACACTGAGAGGAGGAATTAGCATTACTCTATATCAGTAGTACACATGTAATGAGATGTATAGTTAGCATTAGAGTAGCTATACATTATATGGAAACGGCTCAAAACCATGATTCAGAGATGCACATTTTTCTTTATTTTTGATTATTATTTCCTTGTCTTTCAATGTGCAGCTGTAATATTTACCAAAATTATCTAATCTGGAAAACCAAGTATAGGTTATATTCCTTTAGATCAAATACAATTTTGTATAATTAGTATTTTATTCATTTGGGATTATAGTGATCATTTTTACATATAAAATCTTGATTTCCAGAGAGACTTCCATTGTGTTTGAGTTGAGGGATAATTTAAAAATACATATAGACACAACAAATGATTTTATTTTTAAATTTATATAATAAGTTGAAATTGGCATAAAAATAAAGCAAAAATGTCTCTCGCACACACACACACACACACACACACACACACACACACACACACACACACACACGTTAATCTTTAAAAGGCTCTTGTCAATTTATTAGTTGCTAAACAAAAGGTCAATCATTTGGATCTTTTAATGCTTAAAAACACAAAAGTGCAGGAATTTAATCTAAGTTTTACTAATTTACTCTGGCCATTTTAAAATTAAATTAAAGTTTATTATTTGTGTGTGGTGGCCAAAATTGAGCCCCGAGGTGTCCTTCAGTTTGGAAAAGGCTGCTGCAGACTGCTGGTAATTTGGTTTTATAGGAAATTTGCTTGATTAAAAAAAAAATGATTACAATTAAGTTAAAAGGAATATATCAACAGCGTCTGCAGATCACAATTTTTGCTAGTTCCTGTGAAAAAAAATCACATTTTTAAATGTCAATTTTTTTTAAATATTTTATATTATTGTCTACTTACCTCTAATGTAATTTTAAAAAGACACTGGAGGAGGAAAAAAAAAAAACCAAAAAAGAAAACTATGACTCAGCAAGTTAAAGGCTATAAAACAGTTTCTTACCAGAAGTGACATATCGTGAACACAGCATTTTGGCGGGAATGTTCTTTTTCCAAATGAGGGATTTCTGCAGGTGTTTGTTTCTCTCATGTATTGACTGTAGGCAGGGCTCAGCTGGAAACAGGTAATGTCCTCCACATCTGCACCAATCAGGATTTAGCTTCATTTTAAATAAAATGTGACATCTTTTTGTGCGATTGCTTATTGCTGCCAAGCCACTGCAAACCAAGAACTAATGTTACAACACAAGCACAACAGTGATGAGGCCGAGATTTTTAATTTTCAAAAAAAGTGCAAGGATGGTTTTTTGTTTTTTTTTATTCTTGGTTGAATAATTAGTCAAAAATTAATTCAGAGGTTAGATTTAAGATTGAACATTAAGCTTTTTTTTTTTTTTTCAAGGGTTTTTAATATTACAATTACTGAGTGTGTAAACTGAACGCTGCGTGCTCTGCACGAGGAATGCTGATGCCTGGATGAAATATGTTCCCACTCTCCTTGACATCTGGGCATCTGTTGAAGGAGGAGCAACTGGATATATGCCAATATAAAAATGACTTTCCAGGGTGTTAAACATTACAACCCCCCTTTTAGAACTGTGTTAGGATGTGTGAATTATCTAAAGATTGTGTTTTATGAATTAGTGAAGCGAAATCTAAAACAAAGTACTTCCAGTAAGTCACCGGCTCATTTCCTCTCTGATTCTTCGGGGCAATATATCTTGCAGAAAGGTGACTTTGAACTCCACCTAATTCCATTGCCACACAGCGAATGGAAAAAATGACATCAGGCAGATACTCTCGCATAAAACACTGTGAAACAGAATCCACACAGCACTTATACAGGAGACTGAAATCACAAGAAAAAGTGAGACAGCTTGCACATTTATTTGCTGCCAGATGGGAGCGACGTAAAGAAAAGAATTAAGACAAAAAGAGCGATGCATAATTACAACCTTGACATTGTACTGCCATAAAATACTACGAACAGCTGGTATGTAATTCACCTTCTGGACAACAGCTATGATCCAAATGGCCCAACCGGCCATCATTTCTGCTCTGGGAAGGTTGCCACAACAACAGCAACAGCATCCGCCGTTTCTCATATTCCAGAAAGGAACACGTTTTATCCATCCTTGGCATGTTCTCTTTGTTCTTTGTTTGATATTCATAGAAAAGAGCCAAGTTTTCTCTTTATCAAGTGGATCGGATTCCTTTGTCCCCACAGACTGTTGACTTTACTTGGACTGGACAGCCTGAGTGCTGTTGAGTGTTCGAAGTGTCAGTCTGAGCACACTGTCATTTTTCTGCATGTTTAACTAAGTTGTCGCTGGCTCCATGACGAGAGAGAGAGAGAGAGAGAGAGAGAGAGAGAGAGAGAGAGAGAGAGAGAGAGAGAGAATTCGATATATATACACACGTGTGTGTGTGTGTGTGTGTGTGTGTGTGTATATGAGGAAGACATTACACTTATAGATTTGGAGCCGACTTGGTTCCTGACTTATTGCATTATGATAAAAGCTTGTCATTGTGAAAAAGCAGGTATTTTTTTTATTTTATGCCCATGCAAAAATTTAAAGTCTTAAAAAGCAAATTACTTAAGCAACACGGAGACACTAATCTGTGTTACATTCTCCTGCTGCTTGGAAATATTCACACGTTTCTATGCAGGTGTGCTCACAATGACAGTGCCGAATTTAGCAGAATAGTTGCCATGATATGTTGTGATTCAACTTATCATGGCCCAACTTGTGCTTTTCTTGCATCTGACAGTCCTCTATTCATAAATGTGAAAACGGTGTCTACTGTTTGGCTGCCAATTTCGACTTGAAGGAAATTATTTCTTCAGTGTGCAACATTTTTTTTTTGTTTTTTTGTTGTTAGATTTTCTCTCATTTTTTTGGTTGTTTCAGAGTGTAATGAGCAGCAGGATGTGTATAGATCACGCTGTATTAAAAAATTCTGTTTAGTTTGGAAGTCCAAAGCCTGGATGTTCATCACACTTCTATTTCCATTTCAACAAATGTTCTGCTATATTTTGTTGGGGCTGAACATGGAAGCCCCACTTTATAGCAAATGTCATTTTCATTTGTCACGGTCCCCCTTGTCCTTGAGGTGTGGACCTGAGGTCCGTCTCTCTCCTCTGTTGCTTTCCTTTTTTTCCTCTGTGTGCATGAGAAGCGGGAGTGGAACCAACCAGTTTCTTCCAGAAGTAGGTCCATCTTCAGTGGCTGGCAGTATTTAAATCTGGCTCTTCCCACAGTGTTAACTTGTGTCATGTGTGAATCTTGTTTGGTGTGCTTGCTGTATTACTAAACTGGGTAGCAGACTGACCCGCTCTCCCTTGCACTCTCTGGAAAATATACACACCCTGGAGATCGAGATCTGATTCTGTATTGGGGAAGGAGAACGAAGACCGGTGCTTGTAAGGAAAGACAAAGCAACTGTTTACTCTAGACTTAGCTAAAGTTCCAGAAGACTCACCTGTTCAAATTATAAAAGTGATTGGAACACCTGAATTCAATGATTTGGATAGGTGAGTGAATACTTTTGGCAACAGTGTATTTGTGACAAATGTGTCAGCTAAAGTGAGTAGGATACTAATTCGCATAAATGCATTTTAGTTTTTTTTGTTTTGTTTTTTGTTAGAGGGTTCAATATGTACTCAATTTTTTTTTTTTTTTTTTAAAAAGGCAATTATTTCATGATTCAGGCTTTACAGAGTTAAAGGAAATTCTAAAAGAGTTACCTGCTGCTTTGAAAATATTCTTACCTGTGTTTGACATCCTCTGATATCACTTTTTGAGAAGATTATTAGTTTACTTCTATTCTTTTTGCTCATTAAACCTTAAAGCTGTATCCTGAACATCCTGCACTTAAGTCCTCCTAGTGTCCCGTGACAGGTTCCTGACTGAGTGTAATGACCTGGAAGTATTTAAATGGCAGCGCCTGTAAGAGCTGGTTGAATTCAGTGCTCCCTTTCTTGCCTCCTTCAGCACAGGATGTATTCTGTCACCTACTTGGGTTCATTTTTCTATGTCACCATGAATTTGCTGCCACATCTTCCCTTATGCTGTTTTCACTCAACATCAACTAACACTGTTTATTAAAAGACAGAGAACCCAGATATACCCTGCCCACTGCACCTTTATATGTATATCTGCTGTCATGGTAGCACTATATATTTCAATTTTTATTACGATAATAGCGGGGTAATAAAGCGAAAACAAGAAGGTAATAATGGGGAAATGGCAATTTATTACTATCTAATTACCAAAGTAATAGCAAGTTATCTTGTATTAACAGTTGTTATAGCTGAGTAATATTATACTGAAATTTATGTAACTGGGTAATAACATGCTGGGAACTAAAACAAATTTTTAGGGCAAAACAGATTAACAGAATAGTAATAGGAAACATTATTATTATTATTATTATTAAGGTTGTATTGGTTGACGCATTAACATATTAGGATATTTGTACTGTATTATAATACTGGAATCAATTCTACTTGATGTTCACACCATCCTTCTTAATTTGAAGGTAATAATGTAAAGATTATGTTATGGGTTATTGCCTGGAAACACATGTGTTAGTTTTTGTAATAAACTGGAATCAGGGCTACAAAGTGCAAAACTGTCTCTTTCTAATATGGAATTAGGTAAAAACAGCTAGTTTATATTTTTCAGCCCCTGACTGACACAGAAACTACCACGTACTGCATGTTTCCACGTAATAACCCATTACATAATGTTAATGCATCAACCATTATAACCTCATTAATATGAGGTTACTACCACAAGACATAGTATGAATATTGCCATTTTATTAACAGCAGGTTATCATAATATTACCAAAATAAAAGTACGTGGTTTTGCCCCATACGTTTGTTTCCACATTACAATGCTTAGTTGCTGGCCTGTTGTTACCTGCTTACATAAATTTGAGTGTAATATTACTATAGTGACCATTAATTCTAGATAAATACTTGGATATTACTTTAGTAATTAAGTCTTAATAACTTGCTGGTCCCATGTTATTTTCATCCTTTTTCCACCTTGCAGTCCTACTATTGCCACATTTTTACTGAGCTGTAATACCGACAACTCTCACTATTCCTTTCCCAGGCATTTGCTAGACTGTTATGCTCTGTGTGATGATGTAGGAGAAAAAAGTGATTACCAAAAGTCATTAGAATTCATTCCCTGCAAACCATTTATATTTAAACTGGGATACCTCAGCAGAAACTGTTTTTGTGTGCTTTTACACGTTTAAATTGAAACTGGGAGCAATCAAGGTCATCTTGTCATTCATCATTCTAATTTATAAAAGTGTGCCTTTTGAGTTCCCTTTGGGTGAAACGTATGCACTAAATAAATCTGCTCAGTGGCTTTTCATTAGATTTACACCTACATGTTCTGCCTTTAAAGCAGCTCCTGTGTAATTTAGCAACCCCAGTCAGCAGAGATTCAACATGAATCAAAGTTAAATAATGAGAGAGCACAAAATAACATAATACTGGAGAGATGATAGAAATATCATGCCAAGACAATTTATAGGGGAGAAACAAAATTGCAGTACAACATGAAGAGGACACTCTTACACCGAAGAGTAGAAGCAGAAGGCTTTACACACATGGGCCCAAAAAGTATGAATTTAAAAAGAAAGTAAAAATGGCTCAAGTTTTAGACTCTGCAGTTAAATGGATATCACTGGTGACAGCAGCTCTTTATCACACTGACCCAAGTCAGCATGATCCTCTATTAATGCACCGACCATTTTTATTCAGTCATTAATCACAACCATTCAAAGCAAGCTTCAGCCCATCAAACAGCCGCTGACACTGCAGTGGCACGAATGTAACAAAGCCGGAGCTTAAATCTATGCTGCTAAAATTACTTCTGCTCTTGAAGCTTGAGCATGATTGCCTGAGTAAACTGTCAGTGTCTATTAGCACTTTTGCAAAAGCAACCTTTTTATTTTTAAATCAAATTTATTATACGCTTCCAAAGCGTGTTTGGTCTTGTAAATGTACATTTAATTGTTTTTAAATTTTTTCATCAGTTAGTCCTAGACCTGTTACATACAGATTCCAAATACTGAAAACAAAGATGTGGAAATGTGTTAGAAAAACATAAAGTATAAAATATGAAAGCAAAATATGGAAAAAAAATGAGGGGAGGCTCAAGATTTTTGCACAATGCTATATATCATTACAGTACTTTAGCAGTACTTTATTGATTGTGAATAAGAAATTCTGTGTAAGTCTGGCACCTTAATTAACCAGATTTCTTCAAATTTGTATTTTTTTTCCCCCAAAAATTTTAAATGTTTGTCTCATTTTCTTTTTCCTTCTATCTGCTCGCTGTGATTAAGTTTTCTATGGTTTTATCTTCTTTTATTCCAAATGGCTTCTCAGCCTAAGCCACTAATATGACTAAGAACAGTAAAACAGGGTATGATCGTGTCATTGTGCTTCATGAATATACTGCCTGTTTATAGTTATATACTGTTCTTGATCTAATCTGAAGGCCACATGAAGTTTGGACGTCTGCAATGCTTGACTCTGTAGAAGAATCATTTGTTTACTTTTGATTCGCACATCACCAGCTTCTAGCACCTCCTTCTCGTGTGCCTTCGAGCCTGGTTGTACTCGACAGCGTATTTGTTGTTTCCACCTTTGTTGTGCTTTGATCTCTTGTAGTTACCTTTTCAGGTACTAAAACTAAATTGGGCTCGCTCATATTTCTGGGATTGCGTTGGTGCTGTAAACACTAGCCAACGTAAACACATGGCATCGCTATAACACAGATATTGCGATATGACACTTTTATGCCGCATAAAGATTATTGCCAGCGCTATCATGGATGGTATGATATGAAACAGCCTTACTTTGCAGCCATTCTGAAGCCAACTCTCACTCATGCCAGTATTATATATACGGAATTGATGACTACCAGAGGGTTCACGTGGGTCCAAGTAAGGTATCTGTTATCGGGAGTGAATGCTCTGCCTGTATAAACATCTACATTTGTTGTGATAACAAAAACAAATGATATCCCACAATGCAAGAAGCGCAACTGTGGGATCAAAAGCAACAGCCATCCTGTATACGCTCATATATCCCCATTATAGTGTGTTTGCACAGCATTTTGGTTTAAAGTTGTTTTTTTTAAACCACTTTTTTTTTTCTGCCATCTTTCTTTCAATACCTCGCAGCATGCTGCACCAAATATATTTTCTTCGACTGTCACAATAAACCCAGCCGAGTTATACTTCTTTGGCTTTCTTCTCCACATTGTGCTCCACAGTGCAATTCTTTTCCATCAGCAGAGAGCCTAAAGGTGAAGGATAACGTCACAGCTTTATTGTTCTTTGTTGCCTTAAATTTTTTAACGATGCATCAGCGGCTGCAATTCGCAGCAGATTCAAGGCCGTGAAGTTGCGAGCAGCACGGCATCTTCGTGTATAGCAGTTGCCTTTTCTTTACAACTGTGACAGCCTTGCAGAGCAACAGCAGTAAAACAGCAAAACAACACAATTAAAGCGATTAAATCTCCCGCGCTCTGAAATGAAACAGTCGTAACAACGAAAAAACGGCTTCAGCAAACCCCCTTTATCAACCCTGGCAGTATGATGGCTGGCATGAAAAGTTCTTATCAGATGCTGTAACATTTCTCTTGAGCTTCTTTTACAGAGTTTAAACGAAATATGTTTTTCTAATAAAAAAATAAAATGAAGACCAATCTGCAGTACTACTGCAGTCAGCCATTTGCGCTAAAATGTGCTGCATTCATTGCCATCAGTCATATTCACACATAGCAGTTTTAAGGCCATTCAGTTTCCTTTATTGCCATGTGGTGGAGAGACTATGACATGGGAGAAAACTATTTCCAGCTGCACAGCGGCCTATTAGAGCAAGGAGGTTCACTTTAGTTTGCAGTGTGCGTTTAATGGAGCCCTCTGTGTATAATAATGTCTGGTGCATCTCACTCCATTGCAAAATGACTATAGGGACAACCAAGATGAGGAGGGAGAGTGACGTGACAGTGAGCACAAAAAGAAAGGGGGTTGGAGAGAAGATGGAAAAATATTAGGCTGCAGTTACGTCTCCAGCTGCTTATTAACCTTGTAACACTCAGAAGGAATAATCTGTTTTCCAATTTTTTTTTAAAAATGAGATGGCAAAAGAACGATGGAGGCTTTCACCAGTGGTGGCATCCAGTCCAAAGTTCTAATGCTGCATAAAAATAGCAGATATGGGATCAGTCTCTCTGTATAACACCTTACTTTCAAGTGTTGACTTGATACAAGTGATTTTCTCTGTGTTGTTCCTTATTATCCTTTGGTGATCTTGTGGCCTATGTGGTCACTTTCTGTCATGTTTGGCAGTCTTCCCGACTTCGCACTGCTTATTTTTAGCAAAATCAATTACTCCACGCACAAAGATTCACAGACATAACAATGTGACAAGGCTTGCGTTCACGTATGGCTGCTTTATATCAGGGTTAGAGAAGTCCACAGATAGGAGGAAGAAGAAGAGCAACTTAAAAGTGGAAAAAAAAGAGGCAAGAGGGGAAGACTGAGGCAGAGACGGAGAAGAGGAGAGCAGAGTGAAACTAGACAGTGTGACACCGTAAAGCAGGTGAAACGGAGGAGATGAAGAGAGAAGGACAGAGGGAGACAGCAATAGATTTTAATGAAGCCCTCAGTGTATCGCACAATCTGATAAGGTGACACTTCAGCGCCGGCAAAATGGCGTCAGGATTAGAGAGAGAGGCCGTGAGGGCATGAGGGGGAGAGACAGACAGAGAGATGTGATGTGCATCCCCAGGGCTCATGTTGCTTGTACACTCTGGCTGTCCAACAACCTGTGGACCACCACAGTGCAGGTATTCCAGTCACTCACATGCGAGCCGCGGCTGCAGCTGCGACCCTGGGAGTGTGTGTGCATGCGCTGTAAGGGCTGAATGTGTGTCTGTTCCAATGTGTGCGTTTCCCCAAGAACTGATTTAGTCAGGCGAGCGAGTGACTGATATCTGGCTGTGAGAGCTTTGCCACATACCTAAACAGGAAACTAACAGCTGGTGGATGATGGAGGAAGTGTCATTTGAATCACCTGCTTTGTTGGCAGGTTTTTTTTTCCTATTTTTACATTTTTGTTCATTTTTTTTTCCATTGTACTTTAACAGAACTGCATGCCATGGTTCTGTATCTTTGATCGAGTGGTTTGTTTGTTTTTTTGTTTTTGTTTTTTTAGTTTGGTATCTGAAGTTTAATATTTTAGAGCTTCAGTCTTTAGTTCTTATAATTCTTCTAATCTGGGTTCTCTATGCATTTTTGAATATTGGTTTGTATTTACTTATTTGTGTGTTTCAGTTTAATTGAGCCTTTTCTAGTGTTCCATTTTATTTTGTTGTCAAGTTTTTGTCTCCGTGTTAAGTGTTTCCCTGTTTCGTTAGTTGTTTCCCGTTTTATTTTGAAAGGCATGTGTCCCTTGTACTTTGTCTTTGGTTTTTCCTCTTCGTGACCCTTTACTTTGATTATGTTCAGGTGTGTTTTGCTCTTCTGGTGTTTCCTATCTTAAATATTGTCTCGTGTGTTTTTATAGACTCAGTTTCCCTTTGTTCCTTATCACAGTGTTTGTTCCACTCCTGTTTGCCTTGCTTACATTATTTGAGCCTTCATGTGTTATTCATTTATTGTTTCTTCCGATTTGGTGGTCTTTCAGTTTTTAATTATTTTCTTGGACTTTGTGTTCTGACTGTAGGTCAGTTTTTACACTTACCTGTTTTGCCTGAGAGTCTCGCATTTTGAGTCTTCTTCCTGCTACATCTGACACTGTTGCCTGTCAGTCTATGCGTTTTAAAGGGGATACATTGTGCTCATTTCCAACTCCTAATTATACTTTCAGAATTTGCCAGAGAAGGTCTGCATAATCCACAGTTTGACTCCTTGTTTATTTTATGTTGAGCATTAGTGTAACCACTTAGTCTGAAAGAAACCGTTGAATTAAACCACTGTGAATGATTGTGATTATAATATAATTTAATCAAATGTATAAAGACTCTCCACTAGATCTTATGGTTGTGTTTGTATGTGAAAGTCAGAGCATTTCCAAAAGTACAATGTGAAGACTAATTGGGGGGTGGGGAGGCTTCCATTAGCTGGGGAACATAAAGATTGGCCTCTTGCACTGTGGAAAAAGGTTGCAGTGGTCTGAGTCCAGATGTATCCTGTTCCAGAGTGATGGCTTATCAGGGTAAGAAGAGAGATGGATGAAGTGATACACCCATCACACCTAATGGATACCACAGAAGCCTGTGGGGGCAGTGGTTTTAGTTGGTTCAGCTGGTTCAGTAAAGTAATGTGCTCAGTAAATGAGGTGACCTTATTACAGTATTTGAATATACTGAATGACCAGGTTTTTCCAGAAATGGAGGGTTTTATTTCCTGACGGTGTGGGCATATTCCTAGCTGACAGAGGTAGGATTCATCAGGCTCAAAATGTAAAAGAGGCAACACAAGACATCATTTTCACACGCTGACTAAGATTCTTTGATGTGCTGGAGCAATCTTTCCCATCATCATGGTGGGGGGGGGGAGAATCATTGCAACTTATCAAAACATCATCAAAGCTAATGTGTTATATTAGTGTTAGTATTAGACACTGGAATTTAAAGGGTTAATCTCACAAAAAATGTTTGCACTAGAGTTTTGAAATGGATTTGTGTACATATCTACTTGTTGTGATTGGTTGCCAGTTTTCACCCCGGGAGCAGAGATGTTGCTTGATGCTATACATATCAAATCGGATCCATAATTATTATTATTATTATTATTATTATTATTATTATTATTTTATTCATTTTATGGAAACTTTTTAAATGTAGAAAAAAAGAAAAGAGATAAATATTTATGAATCCATTTCTAATTAACTACACAACTGCTATATTAAAAGTCATAAGGGTTGCAGTAAGGCTAATGGGAAAGGCAGTTGTCACGGTTTGCGCTGGCAGACCGTGTGGAGGGAGGAAGACAACCCAAATGCAAAACAAAGCGTGGAAACAAATTTAATATTAACTGAAAACAAGCTGTTTATTACAGGCTGGTTTTAAACGTACAAAAC
>VVHJ01033698.1:0-13943 GCA_015107715.1 Tylochromis polylepis
CTGACAAGACCCAGGAGATGATAGTGGACATGAGGAAGAACAGGGGAGCTCATGCGCCACTGTTTATCCAGGGTCGGGAGGTGCAGAGGGTGAGCAGCTTCAAGTACCTGGGGGTCCACATCAGCGAGGACCTCACCTGGACACTCAACACCACGCAGTTGGTGAAGAAGGCTCAACAGCGGCTGTACTTCCTGAGGAGGCTGAGGAAATTTGGCATGTCACCGAAGATCCTCAGCAACTTCTACAGCTGCATCATTGAGTCTCTCCTGACCAACTGCATCACAGTGTGGTACGGCAACACTACTGTGAAGGACCGCAAACGCCTGCAGAGGGTGGTTAAGACTGCGTCCAAGATCATCAGGACTCCACTGCCCTCTCTGCAGAGCCTGTACCACCGCCGCCTTCACAAGAGAGCTGCCGCAATCATCAGAGACCCTACCCATCCCCAACATGGACTATTCACACTTCTGCCTTCTGGACGACGGTACAGAAGTTTGAACTGTCGCACCACAAGGTTAAAGAACTCTTTCTTTCCCACGGCCATTAAGACTCTTGAACAGCTGAGCTGGTCACCTCACTCATGGACAATGCACTTTATTATGTCTATTGCACTACTTCTTTGCACTCTTATTTTTACCTATTTATAGATATGTATATTGCTATACATCCAGAGCGGAGGGGCGGAGTAAGAATTTCATTGTACTGGGAAACTTGTTTCTATCTGTGCATATGACAATAAAGCTTTGAACCTTGAACCTTCTAAAGGTTTCACAGGTATTTATTTTGTTAGGTCCATATTTGTGCTTGTAATGTGGTTCTTATGTACATATGAAATATAGCTGTCATATTATCTTACTTTGTGATCTTTGTTGTGTCGCTGCACAACATGAGCTTTAACTGTAAAGTTTGATTTAACTGACTTTGGTGTTGCATGCTGCCACAGAGCACTCAAAGCAAACATTTAATCATTGTCATAACTGTGTGGAAACATGTACACATTAGCATAGTTTGTACACAAGTACAAACTAGTGTTTGTTCTAGTGTTTTACACTGTACAAGTTTTATCCTACATGATTCTTGAGCTATTGAAAAAAATAAAATATAAAATCATAATTCCCTAAAAAGTATTTTGAATATAAAGCTTTGTATGAGGTGAGATGCACTCTTTTAATTACATGTCACGTAATTACATAAAGGAAAGCACTTATAATTCTGTCTTCAAAAAGGACAGTTCAAGTGTCCAGCTTACCTGGGAGAGAGACATTGCATCCACAGACACGGTCCCTGTCAGCTTTCTGGCTGTGGATTTGGGTGGTAGTATGGGTGGCTGCACTGCAGGAGGGTCATTTTGCTGCTGAATCCTTTGATTAGTACCCATATGGTTGTGATGATCACTTTTCTGATCCCACAGAGACCGCAGTGCCTGCACGCTCACCCCAGACATCTGTTTGTTGTTATAGTTCACCACATCATACAGTTCATTCGTGTCCACCTGAAAATCACGAGCAGTGTTATTGTCTAACAATAGTTTCAACAAGCAAAACCAGAGAGATGTGGAACTGACTTCAAATCAAATCTAAATATTTATTTACTGAAGTCACACGTTAAAGGTATGATTCGCTTGTGGAGACCAGATTGCCGTATTTAAGTATTAGACATAGATTAAGGTTTAAGAATGAATTTGCTATTATGGGTCTAAACATGCAAAAAATTACAAGAACTTGAGTGATGCAGTGGGAGTGGCCATCTGGACCTTTGCTAGCAAAGCTGCATAAAGAACTTTTCAACCAAGCTTTACATATCCAGGGATGGAGCTATCTGACCAGCGTTATGATTTCTCACAAACTTGGTGGAATAAAAAACAGCAAGCCACTGTGTCTATCAAACAGTGTTTGGAGGATTCTGTTGCACCAATACGCCCTCAGAAAAAGGAAGCATTTCAGAATGTGCTCCTCTTCAGTGCAGTCAGCAAAATAAACTGAGAAGCACCGAGTGGTTTTATTAACGCTAACAGTTAACAGTGTTGTTGAAGATGTAACTGAAACTACTTCAGGGGTTTAACACTGAAACACACGGTTTGTTACACTTTAAGAACAGTATTTGTAAATGGCCCGCAGTGTTTGTAAGTTTGGTAATGTGTTATTTTCATACTCTAAGTTTTTTTGTTCTCTTCCTGTAAAAACAGATGTCTTATTTTGAACGGAGCTTTATGCATTTAAATGCTGAAAGGTAACAAAACACAGAGTTGTGAAAGAGTAAAGGAAAAGGGGAGAGTAAACACCTAGTTTACTTTCATCTGAAAATGGCAACTTGCAAATTTGATGTTGCTAATAGTTTTTAATGTACTTTTCTTTTATTGACTAATCTTTATTCAGCTCTTACCTTGTTCTGTGACAGTTATGAGCTAAGCTGCTAAAATACACAACGAAGACCGTCAGTTTAGGCTTAAGTGCTCTTCAGCCAGAAGCTGCTGTCAAAACGCATGCTCCTTGAAAGTGTCTCAAAATTTCAAGGTGTACATTCATGACAGCGTGCAGGTGGCAGCAAGTGCTCTAAAAAGTGAAGTGACAAAAGAATAGAGGAGGCTACACAGAAAATGGACAGTGCAAAAGCTTCATCAGTGAGTCCTGAGGACGTTAATGAACAGAACATTTAAGATTGCTAAAGCTTGCTTCAAAATGCAAGTTAAAAAAAAGAAGGAGGGTATAAAGGAAACAACTGAATAAGTAAAAATGCCGGCATATCTGCAGTTTAACATCCAAAGCACTACAGATGAACCATGCCAATCTGAACACACCAGAATGTCAACAGAAAAATGCCTGCTAACCATCAAGGGAGACGTAAGTTAAAAAAAACCCAAAACAAAACAAAAGACTTGTCGTTTATGCAAACAGTGGAGAGTCCAAGAGCGTGAGGCAAGACATAGCTAAAGTCAGACATAACCGAAACATACTTGTCACCACTTGCAGACAACTTAGAGAAAAAGGAAAGGAAAGGATGGCACTGACATCATGAAACTCTATGCTGACATAAGAAGTTATGTAACACCAACAGTGAATTTGAGACAAAAGCACTGATGCATGGAAGGCAGTAACTGATTTATCAAAATCATATATAAAAGGCCAACAGGTGTTGATGGAGATGTCAATGCAGATATCAATGGTGCCACTGCAGCACAATATCATGCTGCAGTGGCACCATTTATTGCATCAAAACAGGCCAAACTGTGCAAGAGAAAAAGAAAGCAAAGGAAAAGATTACAAGCTCTAGAAGAACAGCATAAGAAAGAACTTGAAATCCAAAGCCAGATTGGAAGGTTATAACGGACAAAGACTAAAGGTTGGTAATATCCTGTCAGTTAAGAGTGAGGAGATGAGCCCAAAGTTTGTATGTCACCCCCCAGCACCACACCCATCTGACAGATCCATGGTATCTCCATCTCCTGCTGCTGCCTGACTGGGCAGCTGCAAGGTGGAACTGCCATGTTACAAAAGCTTTAATGGAAGTGGAGAGTTTCCCAGTTTCAGTGACTTGGTGTCATTTCTGTTGTAGAAATTAGAAAGTAGAAATCGTCTGCAACCCAGTTACCTTCATCTCTGCTATTCGCCCGAGTTACACAGTGACAGAGAGAATCAAAAGGACATTAAAAGGACCAAGCACCAAAACAAATGTACACTGTGACAAGACATCAGCCAGATCTAATGGGGGAACACCAAACTCACATCAGCTTCACAGCTGCCCAAACCTTATGAAAAGGTCTCGAGAAGATAGGAGGATGTATTTGAAGCTCTGTTATGGCCGTTTAAAGCAAGGTCACAGTTTTCGCACATTTGTTCCAAATAACATGCAGAACATACACAATAGCACAACACTGCAGCAGTGGTTTTATGTCCCCTCCAGTGAAAACCCTGGAGACAAGTGCAGGGGAACAGTACTGAATGAACTACTGTCATCCAGACGGCTCATGGGTCCCGCGTACCTGTGGGCAAAGGAAATACACCCTCCACCAAAGGAGAGTATGGAAGAAGAAGGCTCAAACATTACAAACAAAATGTTTGTACTCTTCTCTGTCTTCGTACAGCACACAATCTGAATTATCCAAATTGCTTGGAACACTCACTAAAACAGTGATGACACTGTATACATTGTTCTGTAAAAGGTCATTTCATTAAGAAGTCATCTGTGCTTCAAGTTCCAATGTATGTAAAATATTAAATGATACGGTTGGGAGTGTAAACTGTGTTGTAAAGGTTTTGTAATGCGGTCATTTTTTATTCTAAATGTTTTGCGCCTTCCCGTAAAAACCAATGTCTTATTTTGAATGGAGCTTTACACACGCCAGGGACTCGAAACATGAAGACCAGTGATGAGAAAACATGGACCGTGGAGAAATTCAACAGGAGACACACAGCAGAAACGCAAGGGATGACACGCAGACAGAGCAGCAACAAACAGAGAAAAACACAGGGCTTAAAAACACAGCTGGGACTAATTAGACATAACGAGACAAGGGGAAAGTAAAACAGAATGCACGGACTATCAAAGTAAAACAGGAAGCACGAGACATTTGCAAAGACGCAGACTCCACAGAGACATAGAGACAGGACTGACAAGGGGGGGCGCAGGGGACATGAAACATGGAGACAAGAATAACTAAACATGCAAGGCAAAGGAACAAAACCTAAGAACTGAGAATCACAAAGACCTAAAGAACCTAGGAAGCTAGAAACACGAAAAACTAAGCCCTGGAAAACACTCAGTCAAAGCATATTAAATAGTCCAAACATAAACAGCAGGTCACCAGACCCAGGACCACAACAGCTTAGCTTCATCTAACACGGCAGCAAGGTTAAATATGTGTATCACACGCGTTTAATCATTTGAGTTGTTTTGTATACAGAGGACTTGCTCATTTTCTTTTGCTAAGAATTTTTAATACACTTTTCTTTTGTTGTCTACACTTCTGCTGGTCTGTGATAGTAACAAGCTAAGCTGCTGAAATAAACAACAGAGAGTTCAGTCTTACGTTTTCTTCAGCTGGACTCTGTCGTATGAGACTGAACGTGGTGACATAGGCTACCAGCAGTTGGTTCAGCCTGGCAATGTGCTAAAAAGAATATGGGAACTGAGAACACAACCTCATTTTTGAGGAGAAAGGCGAGGACAGATGCAGCTCTCCGATGCAGAACGGAAGGCAGATCTTGCATTTGCTGGTGATTTGCATTTCTACCTCAGACACTGAACCTGATTTTAATATACTCATTTTTTCTCACTGAACAAGAAAGCAAGAACTGGAAAGAATTTGTGTTTTTATTACGCACTTTTTCACTGCATAACTGTGACGTCTGCGCTGCAGATTATACAAAGATAAAATATTGAGCAAAACTCAGTTCAGCAACAATCACAGTTTCTCACGTGGCCCCACGAGGAAATTAATTGCACACTCCTGGTTTACATCTTACATAGGTTGTCTAAGGTTACAGCGAAGCACCCATTAATGTCAAGGGGAGGTGGGGGTGGGGGGGTTCGATTTAAATGAATCTTTTTACCGGGCCTCTCACTTCACCGTGTGGTCTGAAATACAGACAGTAGTCTGAAACGAGTCTTTAGCTCATCTCTTTAAAGCCACATCTCTTTGACTATTAATTATGAGAGGGTTAATAGAAAGGGTAAAAACTAATATCACAGAAATTCCTGCTCCAGCACGTGTTCTGGGCAAAAGTAAGGCAAAGTTTCTGTTGTGTCTGCCTTTACATTCCTCTGTTCTTTCCTTTTCTAGTATTGTGAATCTCAGTGCTGATCATATGGACTTGTTTTTCCTCTGGTCAGGTTTTTTGTAATATTGTTCTTTGGTTTCTATTGTGCCTTTTATTTTAGCCTCTTCTGTGTTCCTTCTGTATCATGTTTCACTGGGAATCCTTGTCTGTGCTTAGTAGATATCTTTTGGGTTATTTCCCGTGTCTTCCCAGTGTTTTTCCTAATTCTGAGATCAGTGCTTTTGGGCTTCTTTTTTCTGCATCAGCCCTAATCAAAGGCTTGCTGTTTTGTTCATTCAGTCTGCCTTCTGTGTCTTGTGCTTGGGTCCCAGTGCTATGAACCCTGTCTCACCTCATTACAGCTGGAGGTCAGATATTCTCCAAAGGGCTGGATGGCGCTGCCCTTGTAGTGTTGTATCAGCTCAGTGAGACTGCTGTATGTCTGACAGTCTCCTGATATGACAAACTGTCCATCTTGATTTTGGGTGATAACAAAATGGCGGCACCTGTCATTACCCCTTGGGAGAAGGCAGAGAGAGGAATGAGGAAGAATACTGAAACAGTTTAACGAGGTTCAGTTGACATGATTTGCCTTACTTGTAGGACAGGATGTAGCCAAAGGCTTTATCACTGAGACGAATGAGAAAACAGCCCATGGTTTTGTCCCTCAGTAGATCCTCTGCCTCCCTGCAGCAGAGAACAAAACAGATGAACAAACCAGCGGTCAAACTGGATTTGAAAATCTCACTCATCACTCTTACATCAGTCAGAGGACAAAGCTCTGTTGGTGCTGAATCCAGAGGTGAGATTTTTGGGGAACCAGGCACACCCATCTTCTGTTGAGTACAGCCACGGGCTTTCATGATGTGGTGTGCCAAGAACCTTATGGTCATTAATGTCAACAGACTTGTAGCTACTGCTCTATAACTTACAACGGAGTCACTTTGCTTGGATTCATAGCTCCAGCTCTGAATACAACTCCTATTCTCGTGACTTATCACAAACATATGAAGCTAAACTTTGAAAAAGTCATTGAGGTAAAAGTATGTGGGTACTTTTAGCAAAACATATTTAAGTATAAGAACAAAAACCTCTTAGTAGCTGTACTACTGGTGCATTACTATCTAAATCCCTAGTTTATCCCAATCATTACCAATGACAAGAAAAGTAATTAAAAATGGATTCTATCAGTCCTCAAATAAATCATAATGTGTTCGCCTATATAGTTTTCCCTTGTCTAGCACCAAGTCAGCAGTTCTAATACAAGGTATAAGGTAGCATGGAATGGAAATGATATTCAAACGTTGCATTTCCTCAGTAGCTAGCCATAAACACAGACAGTAAAACCATAATAGAGATGGGAGATATTTACTGTAGCCTGTAAATAAATATTCAAATAAAATGCCCAGGAAGCACTACGTGATAAAGCCCCAGTGAAGCAGAAATTCTTAAAGTTCCTAATGACAAAAATGCATGCTCAGTCATCCAGATCAGGAAACCCCAGAAAGTTGATTCTGTTTATCTGGACGTAGCGCTCTCAACGTTTCGCCAGTCGTCCAAGTGACTTCTTCATTCCGTCCAGATGAACACGATCAACTCTCTGGGGCGTCTTCTCTTCACTATTCTCTGCATGTCTTGCAGCAAAGTTCTTTTGTATGTTGCTTACTTTCTTGTCGCAAGGCCTTGAAACCAGTCAGGGAAGTTTCCGTTGTGCTGGATGAGTGGTGTCTGTGTCTCAGTAAACCATCTAAGCACCAGCTCCTTCAGGCCCCCTCCTTCCTGTGGTTCCATATTCAGCTCAACACCCGACTTCTTCTCCATCCACATCCATATGTCAGCAGCTGACAGAGCACATTGTGCATACGCTCTGCTCTGATGTAATATTTCTAAAGGAAGAAGAGGTGCCTCATTTGACTATGTCTGTCTCTCATCTGAATAGTGGTATTGTTTCAGTTTATCTAGTTCATCTGCCACCAACTTTTCTGCCTCGCATTGCACACCCAGTTTCATTTTACTATCTGTGTTCCTTGTTCCAGATTGAACTTTAACAGCTTGGCCCAAAGTAAATATTTCATCTTGTTTGCACCTTGGATTAACAGATCTATACAAAAACACATATAGCTTTAGAAGACATTTTTTTCATGTTCCTTTTTATGGTTCCCAACCACACCCAGGCCCACTCAGCCTATGTAAAACTACTACTGTCACAACTTAAAGTACATTATGTGCGCTGCATGCTAAGTATTAAAGTCAAATAGCTACATTGTGCATTTGCTATGGTCAACAATAATAAAACTTTAAAGACTGTTAGCGAAAAGCAAAGGGGGAAAATAAGATAATCAGTATCAGTATCATCCATACAGGAGGATGTTAATCTATAGGAATACAAGACATATTGGAAAGCTTGACTATTAAGAGTTCAAAAACATTATGCAAGTGGGAGGTTAATAACTGGTTATTTATATGCTTAAGTTAGAGTCTAATTGATTGAGAAGACCTGTGGCACATGAAACACAAAATCCTTTTGGAGCAGACTGAAGGGTAAAAGACTGACAACAACAAAAAGTCACACTGATAACAGGGATTACAAAATAAAACAGGAAGGAAAAGAAAAAATGAATTTGTTTTTTCTGTTTGTTTGTTTTGTTAACAACATACCTACCCAACACCTCCTCACCTCTGTTCTCGTCACCTATAACAGGCACAACAGTGTTTTTCCTTCACAGAAAAGTCATTTATAGATTCTACTGCTTATTGAAAACAGAACAGAGAAATATGAGATTAAAAATTAGCAAGTACTGACGCTGCAAAAAAGATCAATTAAAATTCTGGGTAGAATAACAATTATATCCCACAACTCGCGGTGTAATTTCCTAACATTTACTATGTAATTCTTTAGGGTTTAATGTACTTACGAACTTATTGTTTTCGTATACTTAAACTGTTAGCTTCTACCAACCCACCACATGTCATCCTGCCCCAAGCAGCAGGTTATGGGTGACATGGTGAATGTTGAGGGTAGAGACGAAGCTACAGCTTAACAAGAACTTTGCAGTTACAGAAGACAGAATGAACAGGTTTTACTTGAACTACACTAACTACAGTATCATGATTATGCTCCAGCTACAGTATGGTTTGGCTCGTCTTTTTTCTCCTTTCCTTTAAAACTGCTTGATAGCTTATCTCTTGTTCTATTATTACCTGCATTGTATTGTAAGTGTATATTTAATAAGTATTATTAGTATTTGGTGGAAAATTACACTCAGCTACATGTTAAATGTTGGGACATTGCACCATAAGTTACTAAGTGCATTATGAATATATATGAATATAATATAGCAAAGTACATACCTGTAAAGGTACAAACTGATTCAACAAATCTGACGTTAGCGTCTCGGTCTTCACTGAAACACATACGAGCTCACCTTTTTTATCAGCACATCGTTCCGATCACGGCACTGAAGCGTCATCGCCGTATAACTACGAAATTCATCGCTAACTAGTGTGTGTCCGTGAGCTGCACACGGCGCTGCAGCCACGCACACGGGGCATGACGAGTAGGACGTGGACGTGGAGTCCACCACACGTATGTTTTAAAGGCGTTTTCTGCACATTACTCGTTGTCTCGTGTCTGTCCAGCGTTACACGTTTCTGTAGTCTGTGTTTCCACATGACAGCTGCGGTGGTTATGTTCGGGGACAGGCTTACTTAAAAATCGTTTTTCCCCTTTATTATTATTTGTAGATGTTTAACTAAAATTGGGCTATGTTGTTTAAGAAAAGTGTTGTTTTAATTGTCATTTCAGGACAGGCAGAAACTGAAATACAAACATCAAACTCGGGACTGCAGCAATGGACCTGTTCAAGCAACAGAAAGTGGAAGATTTCTATGAAATTGGTGAAGAGCTTGGCAGGTACAGACGTGCACAGTTTTTGCATCTGTTTTAAATGTAGTTTAATGAGTAACAGTGGCTTGTTTAATGGAAATCAGAATGCAGATGGTGAGATTGAGGGCACTTCATGCCAACACATTAACTACAAACTCAACTACTGCTGAAAGCAGAACTAATGTTCAACATGTGTTCTTGTGTTCATTTAACTACTCATCGCTGGTAGTCAGAATACATTTCTATAGTGTATGTGTATTTGTTATCTATCCATTTGCTTGTGCTTATCCAGTTCAGGTTTGCAGTGGAGCTAAAGCCTATGCCAGCTAACAGGCTGGGAGGCAGAGTACACCCTGGACAGGTTGCCAGTCTGCTGCAGGGCTAACGGGAACTGTAGAATCAACAATTAACCTAAACCCACTAACTGCATGTCTCTGGACTGTGGGTAGAAGCCAGTTTGTTTTTGTTTTTGTTTTTTTTAATCTTGAGTCAACTCATGGAAAGGAAGACTTGTGTTTTTGCTCCTGCTGTAGAAAATATAAGGCATGTTTGCATAGACCTACACAAAATTCTCTGGGATGATATTTTTAAAACTGGACTTACTTCGCTGAATGGCACTAGCTAATTAGTTACTGTTCCACAGAGCTATTTCTGTGCTCTAACTGTATGGCAATGACACCGAGTCATTAACTGCATGCCACATGTGTTCACTGCACCAGTGAAAAGTCTTTTATTTCTCTTTGGCTGCACACAGCTTCCTTTTTAGCTGATGATTGCTGACACACATGTACACACACACACACACACACACACACACTCTAAGCTGTATTTCTGAGAGAAGTGAGAAACAAAGTTGCATGTGTGGGTCTGCTTTTATTGCTGTGTGTTGTGAGAGAGAGACAAATGTCATGCACATCAAACTGCTTTTTAAAGGACCCGTTTATATTTAGCAGAGCTTATATTTGCTCGTAGCCTGGCTGCAGAGCAGGAAGTGGAGTGTCAGCTTACAAACCATTGACGTGAACCAGGAAAAAAATAAATGCAGCTGCATAGTCATATGAGTGAATTTGAATTTTAAATACTGTACATGACCTGTGGTGTAACTGTGCAGTTTGTTATAGAAAGTGTTCGTCATTCTCAATATACATGAGGAAATGTGGGACAAACTGTTTTTGTGGGGTGCATTCTAATTAGTGAGGAGTCAAACAGTCAGATAAATAACTAAATCACTCATTGGTGTATTTTAACATAACTCTAATTTTCCGCAGTCAATAAAGTGAACTACAAACGTTGTAGTTTACATAACCTTAGTAGTGTGCCGGCCTTTGCCAAATATTTATGACAGCTATATGCAGTCAGCAGGTGTACCCTTGTTTCCATCTAAACCTACACATATGTTCATGGTTCTGCATAAAATTCTGAGTGATAGTTAATATAAGTGAGCTTTTCAGTGATCCCCATTTCATGTTTCAAAAGGACTTTCGTGTGATTTCCTCTCTGTGTTTGAGTGGGCAGTTTGCCATTGTGAAGCAATGTCAAGAGAAAACTACAGGTTTGGAATTTGCTGCCAAGTTTATCAAAAAACGGCAGAGCATGGCCAGCTCTCGTGGAGTGCGCCGAGAGGAAATAGAGCGAGAGGTGAACATCCTCCAGCAGATTCAGCACCCCAACATCGTCATGCTGCACGACGTTTATGAGAACCGCACCGATGTGGTGCTTATCCTGGAGCTGTGAGTGGCTAATTATAATTACTATCATTACTGATAGATTATCACATTTTTATTAACTTTACCATCTCTAAACTAGACTCACTTTAGGTAAAAAATTAACTATTTATTTAGCTTATCAGCTTCAAGAGACAGAAGAAAATAATTAGGTTCTGTAAAATACAGTGCAGTGCAAAAGTCTTGTACCATCCTTTATGTATATTATACAGGCAAATGGTAAAAAGGTGCAGCAAATCATTGAAATGTGCAAATATGCATGAAAATACAGGCATGTATGTTATAACAAACTCAGAGTTGGTGGTAACAAGTGTGAAAGTCAATATTTGATATGAGTTTTATTGGATATTGGCTTTCTTTGTTCTGTTCTCTGTCAAGATGATCCCGCAGTGCTTCAATAATGTTAAGGTACAGGTTCTGCACAGCCCATTTCTTATGAAATAACTGGTCGTTCCACCCTTGGGAACACGTAAGTCGAGACTTTGACTAACTAGCATCCACAAACAGATGATCAGGCTTTCTCCTTCAGGATTTTTTGGTACAGAGTAGAATTCATGGCTCCATTACTTACTGCAAGTCCTGCAGCAGCAAAGCAGCCCCAGTCCATCACACTACCACCACCATGTTTGCTTATATTCTTTTATGAAGTGCTGTTTTAGTTTTATGTGAAATGTAACAGGATGCAAATCAAAGTTTTTAGGGTCATCAAGATGTTTCTTGGCAAGTGAGATGAGCCTTTGTGTTCTTTTTGGTCAGCGATGGTTTTCACCTTGGAAATCTCCCATTTTTTTCCCATTTCTTGTTACTGAATCGTCCTTTAGATGTCGAAACATGTCCTTACAATATCTGTTGCCTAGAGGTGACTGCTGTAACTGATTTGGCACTGTATAAGTAAAGTTGTCTGTGTGTCATTGTCTGTGGACAATGGCAGCCAATGTCCAAAGATAAATTCTGAAAGAACTCCAGAAAGCTTGGAGAACAATTGTTCAAGATCACTTTAAGAATGTGTAAGAAGGTCTGGCCAATTGGAAGTGAAATATAAAGAAATGAAGAGTAGTTCAAGACTTTTCCACAGTACTGTACTAGTTACATTGAAATAGTGTGTGTTATGATGTATCAAGTCTGTTTTCTTGATCATTAATATGCAAATTAATTTGCATATTAATGATCAAGGAGCTGTCCTCACAGCCCATTGTTCATTCAGTGGTGCTGGTTTCAGTCATTATGCAAATCTGCTGTTTATAAGGTTGAAACCTGCAGTCAGCTGAGACTGAAGAAGTCACTTGGATGAGTGACGAAACATTTCTCCCACTGAAAACGCTACATCCAGATGAACATGATCAACTTTTTGGGATCTACTTACCTGGATGATTGAGCATGCATCAAGATAAGACACGTGAACTTGATAAAGGGGCACAGACAGGGAGACGTGACTGACTGGGGAGACAAAAGGACGAAACGCGTAGAGATTATTAACAGGAAGGGATAAACTCAGGGACCAAAACTAGAGACACATTAACTAGGCATGCCAGGGAAACCAGGCAACTGCAGAGACAGGACATGAAGAGACCAGACAGACACAGGGACATGACCAGGGAGACAAAAAAGATAACAAAACATGGAGAAGAAAAAATCTTTAAAAAAAATGTAAAAGTTATTTGATATATGAAGCTATACACTATATTATATATTTTAGATATTAACTATATACACTATATTGCCAAAAGTATTCGCTCAGCCATCCATATCATTGAATTCAGGTGTTCCTATCACTTCCGTGGCCACAGATGTACAAAATCAAGCACCTAGGAACGCAGACTGCTTCTATAAGCATTTGTCAAAAAATGAGGAGGAGCTCAGGGAATTCCAGCGTGGGACTGTGATAGGATGGCACTTGCCCAACAAGTCCAGTCGTAAAATTTTCTAGCTACCAAATATTTCACAATTTTAACTGTGTGGGAAAAGTCTGGAGATGGTCTTTTCTGTTCCAGCGTGACTGTGCCCCAGTGCACAAACCGAGATCCATAAGGACACGATGAGCGAGTTTGATGTGGAAGAACTTAACCGGCCTGCGCAGAAAGCTGACCTCAACCTGACAGAAGAGCGGTGACCTACTCGTCCAGCATCAGTGGACGAGTAGGCCTGCTCATTGAATGTGTGAAAGGTTGTCGGACAGTATGCTCTTGAAGCTATTCAGTGGGAAATGAAGGAGAAAAGTATGAAAAGAGGTCTCAGCCTCTTGTTTTTCAGCATTTTTAACAGTGATTTTTAAACCCTTTCAGAGTCTCTGGTGGTGAGCTGTTTGATTTCCTGGCCCAGAAGGAGTCTCTGAGTGAGGAGGAGGCTACTCAGTTTATCAAGCAAATCCTCGAGGGGGTGAACTACCTTCACACCAGAAAGATAGCCCACTTTGATCTCAAGGTTCGTCCAAACAAGATGTGTCACAGTCTGTTTTCACCACAGATAAGATGTTTGTGGTGGTGGGGTGTGGTTTGAGACTCAGCTGCAGTGGGTTCAGGGGGCAGTGCCGGTGGGGGGGGGGGGGGGGGGGGGCACGGGCCCGGGGGGGGGGGGGGT
>VVHJ01033699.1:0-11721 GCA_015107715.1 Tylochromis polylepis
GAAGCTGTAATATGTTTTACTAATGCTTTACTAAACAAACATGGTGCCAAAGAGGCCAAAATATTCACAGAACCGCAAGCAATTATTCACTTTGTTGTTGTTATTGTTTTTGAATCATTATGCCAGCCCAACGATGCCTTTTGTCTTTCTGTCTATTTCTCCTGGGTGATGTAGCTTTGCTTTTTTTTTCCCAGATGATTTGCAAAACCTCCACTAACACCACATCATTACTTTGATGGATGCATAGCCACATTTATATGCAGCAGTTCCAAAACGTTTAATGCATTTGTCCAGGCAGCACATAACACTAGAACCTCAGCGCAAATACTTCTCAGATTTCTATCTCTCTGATCTTTCATCTCTTTAGTCCACTGCTCTGCTCAATAATGTTGCTAGAGATATATCTTCGATACAAGCGTGTGTCCAACAGCTCTGCTCCGTCTGTATTTGTGTGGGAAAAGTTTGACTTTCCCCAGTGTGATGGTATTGAATCGAATGTGTATACTTGGGCTGTTTGTTCAATGCTGTGCTTTGTTTTTGGTTTTCCTGCCACTGTTGCAATCCTGTGGGAGATTTTTAAAATAAGCAGAAGTACATCATTATCACCAAATGAGTTGTTCATACTTAACCTCTCCACCATGGATGCTATCTTCTTGGTTTTCATTCCACCTGGAATAATGAATCATTTCATTTGGATGTATTGGGATTTTGAAGCAGTTTGGAACTGTGTTTATGCCTTAAATTCATCTGGGAGACCGCTCCTGATGGCTTGTACCTGTCTCGACTGTTACCTGGCTGTGGTTCATCCAGTCGTTTACCATCAAAGGAAAGGTCTGGCTCCCAGGGTTGTGATGGCTGGCATTGTTTGGACTCTCACAATCGCATCTGGGATTGCATACTTTCTTGTCTACAAGTTGTGGTACAGCATGTTTCCAACTGTGGTATTTATAATTGCCTTTGTAATAATTGTTGTCTGTGATGGTTTCATCATCCATACATTGAAAAAGTCTGGCCCTGGCAGAAACAACATCCACCCCCAGAAGCAAAGAGCCATTCAAACTGTCATCTTCAGCCTGACCATGGTAGTCATCTCTTACCTCCCTCCAATTCTTCTCTTTTTAATTGGGGGACCTCTGATGCCCAGTGAGAAGATGTTTATATGTACTATTGGTATTCCTATTACAGTTACCTCCACTTTGGGATCTGTTGTCATGCCCCTACTTTATCTTTATAATGCTGGAAAACTAGATTTTTTAAAAGTTGGATGCTGCAAGTTGTAATTTAAGCATCCTCCATCCATCCATCCATCTTCTTCCGCTTGTCCAGGGCCGGGTCTTGGGAGCAGCAGCCTAAGCAGAGAAGCCCAGACCTCCCTCTCCCCACCCACCTCCTCCAGCTTGTCTGGGGGAACACCAAGGCGTGTAATTTAAGCAGTGGTTATTCATCTCCACCTGTTCCTTTTGAAATGAGTCACATAGAAGAAAAAACTAGCTGTATTTCTGTCTCCTGTTGTCTATGAAATTCTCTAACTTCATTTTTACAGGTCTTCTCTCATATGTAATTCTCTATGTGTGTTACATGTTTAATCCAATATTTTATTTGGGCCTATGGAAAAAAAAAAGTTGGAATAACACAACCATGGGAGGTGAACAAAGAAAACAAACTTATACATTCAAATATGTACTGTTAAGACTCTGTGTGTATGCTTCAGGCCCATGGGCAATTAAGTTTGGGACCTATGTGCTTTATCAGATGTTAATAATAAAATGAGAATCATTGTATCATGAACTTAAACTTACAATAAAGTAGTAGAAGTGAGCTGATATATTCTTGATCACTGAGTTCCTCCACAGTAAACAATGTGTGGGGAATGATGACTCAGATTAAGCAATTCAGGAGGTTTTGGTACTTCATCTCCCGTTAGACCAGCAAGATAGGATAACTAGGCACGTTCTTCTGTTATTATGCAGAGGGAAGGTGTTTTGGAATTTCATTTTGGTTATTATTTCTTTGCCAACAGCAGTTTTTAAATCGTTCTCCTAGTTGTGTTTGAATGCCTCTGTCTATGCTGCTGTGTGTTTTAATATCCTGCTCAGCCACAGAGACTAAGAAAGCGTATGTTTCATTAACTGGAAAATACTGGCTAATATAATAATAATAATAATAATAATAATAATGATAATGATAATAATGATAATCTATCCACGCATAAAGTGTGAACTTCAGCTCACTAGCATTTTTAATATATTACCTGCAGGAAAAATATCTCTGCTCTTGCTCCAGCACTGATCCGCTGGGTACATTGTGTCTCTCTCTGTGGTCTTTCGTAAAGCTCGTGGCCTCTGTTGTCACGCTTTTTTTAATATGATTTGCAAAATTTCCACTGTCAGCAAATCATGATGCATGTTTAGACAGCAGTTTAAAGATGAGTTTGACATGTCCAGGCAGCCCATTATGGTAAGACCTCAGCACAAACACCTTCATAAAACTTCAAAACAAGGTAGAGTACTTGTTTGTTTGCATTTTTGTTTGATAATTATTATTTGTATGTATATTTTGGGTTGTTTGCCAACCAAGGTGCAATTTCCAAATCATAAACCAAACAAAGACTCAGAATCTTTTGCACATAGCAAAATGTGTCAAAGTTTTTGATTATACAAAGACTTCACATCACATTTTATGTTTTTAGAATCTAAGGTGTTTGCTTACAGCATTTTTATGTATTTGTGAGATTATCTACATATATAAACTGGGAAGTAGATGCAGTAGTTTATTGAAATGCACAAAACATAAATGGAAATACAGTATATAAGGCACAAAGAGAATTTGTACATTTCAAACAAGCTTGAAAGTCGATATTTGGTATCACCAGCATTATCTTCAACATAGCATGTACTCTCTTAGACAAACTTTCTTGTCATTTCTTTAAGTAGCCTTCAGGAATAGTTCTCCAGGCTTCTTGAAGGACATCCAAAGCTCTTCTTTGGACGTTGGCTGCCATTTTTTCTGTTCTCTGTCAAGATGATCCCACACTGCTTCAAAAATGTGGCGTTCTGGGCTCTGTGGAGGCCAGTCCATGACTGATAGTGTTGCACTGTTTTTTACTATCCAGCTATGCTTTTACTGCATTGGCAATGTGTTTGGGATCCTCATGCATGCTAACAAATGCAGCTGCTGCCAAGCATATGCATCCCAGACGACACTGCATAGTGGATCTAAGTCTGATGGTACTATGATTAGTATTATAGTATTATAATGTAGTATTATAATGTAGCTCCAAAGCACGACAGAGCCTTTACTGTGTTTTACAGATGGCTGTAGACACTCTTTGATGTACATCTTTTTTGACCACCTCTGTACATACTGATGATGATTTGAACCGCAAATTTCAAATTTGGGCTCATTACATCATTAAACCTATTGCCACTGCTCTTCAGTCCAGTTCTTGTGTAATTTGGCATATCTCAGGGCTTTCTCCCTCTTTCCCTTCCTGAAGAAAGGCTTCTTGACCGCCACCTTTCCACTGAGACCAATTTTTGGGCAAAGAGTAGATGGATTAACTGAAGGGCCTGACAATTTTGGTGCATGCTCCAAATGAAACAACAGATGGTGCCCTGGGGGATCTCCCCCCAGAACACCTGGCAGTATCGGATGAAGTGAAACATAATGTCCCAGAAGTGTTCTGTTGGATTTAGATCAGGTGTGCACAGGGGGCAGTCAATGGTATCAATTCCTTCATTCTCTAGGAACTGCCTGCATACTCTCGCAACATGAGGCCAGGCATTATTGTGCCCACGGAACAACCAAGGACCCACTGCACCAGTATAGGGTCTGACAATAGGTCCAAGGATTTCATCCAGACACCTAATAGCAATCAGGGTGCCGTTGCCTGTGGAGGTCTGTGTGTCCCTCCATGAATATGCCTCCCCTGACTGTCACTGACCCACCAGCAAACTGGTCATGCTCAATGATGTTACAGGCAGCATAATGTTTTCCACAGCTTCTCCAGACCTTTTCATGTCACATGTTTTCAGGGTGAACCTCTTCTCATCTGTGAAAAGCACAGGGCACCAGTGGTAGACCAGCCAATTCTGGTATTCTGGTATTCTAACACCCCTCTCTGCTACTTAACTGACCAGGTCAATATCCTAGAAGTTTAACTTTAAGCTATACTCTGATTAAAACTGTTCCTTTATCTTATTGGTTTCTTTGTTGTTGTTGTTGTTGTTGTTTTTACTGTGTTTATATAGTAAGTAACTGCTGTACTGTGTGTTTCAGGTCTTTTAGCCACTGTTCAGTAATGCTGCTTAGACTTCAGCTTCGATACAAGCGTCTCTCCAACAGCTCTGCGCCGGCTGGAGTTGAACAGTCTGACTTATTTCAGTGTGATGGCACTGAACCGGCCTTTTATGTTTGGGATGTTGTTTCAGCACTGTGCTTTGTTTTTGGTTTTCCTGCCACTGTTGCCATCCTTTGGGAGATGTTTAAAATACACAGGAGAAAAAATCCATTCTCACCAAATGAGTTGTTCATACTTAACCTCTCCATCATGGATGCTATCTTCTTTGCCTTCATTCCACCTGGAATACTAAATAATTTCATTTGGCTGGGTGAGGACTTCATGTCAGTTTGGAACTGTGTTTATGCCTTAAATATGTGTGGGAGACCGCTCCTGATGACTTGTACCTGTCTCGACTGTTACCTGGCTGTGGTTCACCCAGTAGTTTACCATAAGAGGAAAAGTCTGGCTCCCAGGGTTGTGATGGCTGGCATTGTTTGGACTCTCACAATTGCATCTGGGATTGCTTACTGGGTGTTCCCAAATTTATTCAACAGCATGCTTCCTGTTGTAACATATCTAATTGCTGTTATCATAATTGTTATCTGTGACGCTTTTATTTTCTATACATTGATAAAGTCTGACTCTGGCAGAAACAGCATCCATCCCCAGAAGAAAAGAGCCATTCAAACTATCATCTTCAGCCTGACCATGGTTGTCATCTCTTACCTCCCTCCAGTAGTTCTTATTTCAATTGAGGGATACCTGATCAACAAGTTGTCAGTTCTTCAGTGTATCTTAGACTATGTACTTACCCTTTCTTCCTCTTGGGGATCTGCTGTCATGCCCCTACTTTACCTGTATAATATTGGGAAATTCGATTTTTTAAAGCTTGCATGGTGCAAGTTGTAATTAAAGCCACTTTTAATAATTTCTGCCTCTTTCAAATCAGTCCTGTAGAAGAAAACAAAAGTGTTTCAAACAGTCAAAATTAAACACAACTCAGTTTACAGATAAGCCCTATTTCAGACTGTTTTTTTTTTTGTCATGTGCACATTTAAATCATAAGTGTCCAAGCACCTCTGTTGGATGGGTATCTATGATTCTCTGCTTCCATATGTACTGTTCTTCTCTTCTATGTGAAAAAAATGAAATAAAACAACAATGGAAACCAAATGAAAAAAGCTTTCCATCTTCTTATGCAACCCATTTTTTTTGGAAAAGTTGGTATACTGTGCAAAACGTAAATAAAAACAGAATGGAAAGATGTGCAAATCTTATAAACCAATACTTAATTCACAGTAGAACATAGAAACCATATCAAATGTTTAAACTGAGAAAATTAGGACAGCAGGCCATTTTGAATGTGCTGGCATCAACGCATGTAACACATGGCCTTGTCATGTAAAAATGAAAGGTTTGCTTTTAAACCTTTTGTATCATTGAAAGCAAGACAGATGGACCCTCTCTTCTTCAGTCCAGGGGACATTTTGATTCGTCTGAGCACAGAACAGTTTTCCACTTTGTGTCAGTCCATTTTAAATGAGCTTTGTCTCAGAGAAGACAGCTGGGTTTCTGGATCATGTTCACATAGGACTTCTGCTTTGCATGGCAGAGCTTTAACCTGCATTTGCTGATGGCACGGTGAACTGTATTCACGGCCAGTGATTTCTGGAAGTGTTGCTGAGCCCATGCAGTGACTTCAGTGACAGGATCAAGTCTGTTTTTAATGCAGTGCCAGCTGCAGCGGTCAAAGATCTAATACAGAATTTTGGCTTTGTCCCTTGCACACAGAGATTTCTCCAGATTCTTAGATTCTTTTGATGATATTATCTACTGTAAATAATATAACAATTATAAAATAATAAAAATTTCATATTCAGGAGCATTATTCCAAATTTGTTCCACAATGTGTAGAGACAGTTTTAAGCAGACTAGCGAACCCCTGCCCATCTTTACTTTAAGAAGCTCTGCCTCCCTAAGATGTGTTTTTTAAACCCAGGCATGTTACTAACCTGTTACCAGTTAACCTAATAATTTCAAAAATGGCTGGCTTTTTAAAAATATGATATTTTAACATTGCATTTTCTCAGTTTAAACATTTGAAATCTTTTCTGTGTTCCACTGTGGATAAAATTAACATTTTACATGGTGTCCTCCCGGGAACTTAATACACTGCATGTATACGAAAGTTAATGTTAATTATAAGAACAGTATTATAAACCCAAAAATTCTGAACAAAGTTGTAGATGGTAGAATTGTAGAAAATCCAGGTAAAAACAGTAAACTAGCAGGAGATGTTGACAAAAAACACATTTTGTCTGATTAGAACTTTTTTAGGGCCAACAGCAAGAGATGTTTTCAGTTCTGTTTTTTGTAATGCGTGCAATAGTACTGACAGTGCCACAAAAACAAACAGTTTGAAACATTCATCTGTAGTCTTTGGTAACATAAAACCTTCATTAGCTTTTAGATACAGGTAATATCAGAGAAAAACAAACTCCACAATCTCAGACTGAGCCTTTAATCTGATAAATTTAATGAAAAAGTCGAATGAAAAGGTAAGAAAAACAGTCCTGCTGCCATTTGCAAGCTCATAGACTGGAAAACTTTGGGAAATCAAGAACTTATTTTCCATGATTAATTTACATGGGCTTCATCTGGTAAATGATCACGTTACAAATGTAAATGTTGAAGGCAGGCAGGTCATCTTTCATGACACTCACGCTCACACAGGTGTGCAGGTATAAGCAAACATCGTTTTCATAACTCAGTGCTGAAGTCGTAGGAAACAATAACATGTTAAGTAATGCGAAAATTGTGGGAAAAATTTTATATATTTGCATTATTCAAATATATGAGAGAAACCAAAGGTGGATTTCTCCAGTTCACAACAAAGTACATCCATAGGTTTATATGTATTTATATAGAGATATTCTAAAAAAAAAAAAAAAAGAAATATAGTTGTAACAACGTGAAAAGTAATAAGGTAAAATTAACAACAGGAATCAAAAGCTATATGTGATATATGTGTTTTATGTGAACAGTGGAGACGAGTAACTTTTTCTCGTTCTTTGAAACCGTCTGGATGATACATGCATTGAGTGCACTAAGATGGAACAACTCACCATAAATTAAGTTGTTTTTTATGTTTGTGCAATCAACTATGACTGCATTAAACGATACTGTACATTTTAAATTATCTGCTGAATCACTATTCTGCTTCATTCTTGTGGCTAAAGCCATTTTTGCAACAATTTCTGTTTTTAATCCCCTATTTTCTGCTTTAATAATTTTAAAATGATTAAATATAAAATAAATCTGTTCTGCTTTAATCGTGTCAGACCTGTACTACACCTTGTTATATGCAAATCATTCCTAACAGCAAAGGCTATTCAACCTCCCCAGATTGCCCAAATACAGCAAAGGCATGATTGCACTCCCTGCAGTTGGGATGATCAAGGCAGGTATTGCTAAGACGCACTCGTATTCGTTGTCATCTCTGACAATGAAATGCCCAAAGACATACAGCAGTACTGGGGGGAAATATGAGGTGATGGTCATGACCATGCTGTTGGTGATGATCTGGAGAGCCCTCTTCTTCCTGGGGTGGAGGTCTCCCCCTCTGCGGTAGGACTTCTTCAGGGTCCAGAGGATGCAGGCATCACAGATTACAATTATGGGGAGTGCAATGATGTACACAAACGTGGCCCAGGCGGAGTGGATTAGCTCTCTATCAACTGTGGCCATGGACCCTTGAACCATTGTGACAGTCCACACAGCAGCAGCCATAAGGACCCGGGGAGTCAGGCTCTTCTTTGTGCTGTAGGTGATGGGATAGAACACAGCTATGTAGCAGTCCAGACAGATGCATGCTGTTAGAAGAGGTCGTCCAGCCAGGTTTAGAGCATAGAGAAAACTGATGAAGCTCTGGAAAGACATGATGCGCCAGAAGAGGAAGTTAATCAGGCCAAGTGGGACAAAAAAAAGGAAGACCAGGTCCATGATGGTGAGGTTGATCATGAAAACATCATTGGGGGTGATGGAGGTTCCAGCTCTGTGTCTCTTAAACAGCTCCCAGAGAACAGCAGCACATGCAGGAAATCCAACCAGTGAGAAGAGAGAGCTGAAAACCCCCCAGACTATAATACCTGGTGTTATGTGTGCGCAGTGTTTCCAGTTGTTCACGAAAGGCTCGCTGGAGTTGAAGGTTAGATTCTGAGAGAGCATTTTGAAGCAGTAAGACGGCTCACTGATCGTCTGTGCCTGAAAGGAAACAGAAATGCATGAGATTCTCCCGAGGAAACAAAAATCTGATGAGGCTTGCTTTTCCAGTTTCAAAGTCATCTTACCTTCACAATGCGTTCTTATTTCTGGGTATCATTTTGTATTGATGCACACAATTTGTTTCTCCTATGAAAATGCTTATTTGAATATGCAAGTGACAGCAAGGATCATTTTTCAAACTTGCCATGGACTGATTATTTTTTTAAGTGATTAATCAGCTGATCATAGGTACTGCAAATTTAATGTGTTATTAGAAGAACAATTTTTCTATTTATTAACCAGAAACAAGAGTAAATGCTCTGGCTACCTTTAAAAAAAAAGAAAGAAATATAGCTTTCTTTCACCTGGTATAGTTAAAGGTCAGAAGTCAGGCGGTGTGACCTACCTAGGAGACTACTTTAAATAATTATTCTTCGTCCATGGATACAGTGGCTTTTTGCAGTTCATGTCAGTCAAACTTAATCACCTATTCTCGAGTGATCAAAGTTGGATAAGATGTAGCAGATTAAAACATCGTTTTGTGAACCAGTCAAAGCTGATGCAAAATAAATAAGCATTGAAAAGATATTTTAAAAAGAACAAATGTACAACTTAAGGAGGCAATCTAACAAGAAATAACATATCATTTTTAAAAAGCAGTAAAGCGGGCCTTCCTGAAGCTACAGTGAGGTTTTCATATGTTTACATCTCTCTTTAAGAAACTATACTTTGTCCAAGTTTAATGATTCCTGTTGGTAGAAGACTTGTAGAAAGTGGTCGCATCATGAAGTTGTTTAATTTTCTACCTCAATTTTACATTTTAAGTAGATCTCCCTGATTATACTTATAAGCTTAAACTATTTTTTAAAAATGTATTTAACAATGAGAGTAACACTACTGTCATTAAACACTTTTAGCTTTCAGTCAGATCGATGCTTCTAGCACGTTTTCCTTTAAGGGTTTATATACAGTCCCGATCAAAAGTTTAGGACCACATGCCTTTAAAAGGCCAAATCTGTGCAAAAATGTGGAATCATTGTCGTTTTCTGTCAGGTAGTCACACTGTCATGAAGACCTAAAACAATCAGTCCCAAGGACCAGAGTTCACTGTAGAAGCACTGCTTCAAGCACCAACACATCAGAAGTGGTCTAAATGCATAATGCTGCTCGGCAACAAACCAAAAAAATTATTTTTTTAGTAAATAAATAAAGCAAAATTTGTCTTTAAACTGCCAAACATATTTCTTCACATATTCATGCACATTTTTTTTTTTTTAGTCATTTCAATTTAAACATGTAAAAAAAGGGCATCTTCTTAGCAGCTGCTGGCACTCCTTCTCATGTGGATTTACTTCCTGAAAGGATTGATCCATTCCCAGGTCATAGGTCAAACCCTTGTCTACCCCAGTGACATGTCTTGTTTCATTAAATAAAAAAATGAAACAAAAAATAATAATTATGTAAATAAAAAATGTTCTACAAACATATGCTATAGACTGATTCAACACACTGTGATGCACAAACACCAAAAACTAGCTTACAGTCAGTATCATCAGTGTGCCAAATGAGCTTCCACCGATTTCCCAGATTGCTCTAAGAATCTAGGAATAGTTGGTGTCAAGAAACTTTGAAATCAATCAAATAAAAATGGAAGAATTACATATGTATAAACCAGACAGTCAGGGTAAATTTAACCAAACATTTTCATCTCTCATAGCAGTGATCTCTACTTTTCTCAGAAAAGACTGGTTTTGGTTTATCAGTACTGTCATGGCAGTCTTCAGTTCCCTGTGTACATTTCAGTGTGTAGCAGCCTTGTTTCTTCTTTGCCACAACATATGCAAAATTTCCTGAAGGCAAAACCACGGCATAAAGTGTGAACAAATTGCTTCCATTTCCTCAACATAACCATAGGAAAGTCACTACCGAAACATTTAATATAAATGTTTTTGTATTTTGCCAGGTGATGGTCATCAGCTCATAAGTAACTGCACTATATCTCATGCATAAACATCGTTTTTTAGTTTTGGTCATAAGCTCACCAGTAAAAAGTCCAAAGTGGAGACCTCAGTTACAGTATGTCACTTTTGCTTTGAGACAGATCAAAGTTAATTTACATTAATTATTCAGTTTTTAATGTTCTGATTTGTCAAAAATTAAACTGTGTCCCTGTGGGACTCAAAAGCAGCTCCACTCCCCACCACCGGGTGGCAGAAACAGCTTGTGCGAAATAACCTTCAGTTTCATGTTTCAAGAGCTGATAATTAGACAAATTTAATGCATTCAGTGTTTCAACAAAAGAGTTTAAATGACATTTTTCACCCTTATTATTTACTCAGACAGGACTCCCTGACATGTTGGTTCAGATTGTACAGTTCAATGTGGTTTCCATAAATAAACAGGATACAGAGGAGACTCGTTTTTCACTCTAAATGTTTTATTGTTACGACTTATGCAAACATTTCCATATAAAAATGACCATTTCTTCATGAGATAACTCTGTATTTGCTCTGCTCCCTGCCTACAGCAGAGCATCAATGTATTCAAATTAGCTACCACTGATTTACTGACCAACAGAAAGATAAATCTGCTCAAATGCAAAGTACAAAAGATATATTTTTCTCCAAATGTACATTGATACAGATATTTAATTTTACAAAACCTTCAGCACACTCTTGTTAGTTAGCTGCTCCTTCCTTTCTGGTTAACCTGTAAATGAAACATGCAAGTTCTCGCTCCAGCTGCACTGGACACTTATCAACAGGCTTTAAGTTGATGTTTAACATGACTATAAAAACAGGCAGAGGCCCGAATTTTCTTTTATGCCATTTCTTCCTGTTGAAAGAGAGTTTTTCCCTTCCCACCGTTGCCAAATACTTGCTCATAGGGGTTCGTCTGATTTTCGGGGTTTTCTCTGTATTACTGTCGAGTCTTTAACAAAGTTGCACTTTGAGGCAACTGTTGTTGCCATGTGGTGCTATACGTTTAGCTTTTTCCAATCAGAAAAGCAACTATGACTAAAAGCTTTGAGGCAAGAGTTTCGACATTCAGCTCGCCATTTGAGAGATTCTGCAGTTGGGTTTAGGTTGCACGAGTCATCTGCATACAGTTCATTATTTATGATTGCCATCAGGTCTATGTTGTGGTTTAATGGCTACATATTACATTCATAAACA